>VDFB02378774.1:0-31012 GCA_007258455.2 Sequoia sempervirens
CATTCTTTTTTGTGCATTTAAAATGGAGTTTTAAGCCTTCCACCCTAAAAGTGACCTCTAAATAACTTCAAACACCTTAACTACCTCATTCTTATTCATTTATTTTGCAAACAAGCATTTTCATTCGAAGAGGTTGAGCTTTGATTTTTGCTTGTTGGATTGAATGCGGACCGTGACATAACTTTCTTTTTCTAAAATTGTTGAACATCATTGAACTAAGAATTTATCACACATTTGTAGAGAAACAAAGGAGTACCACAAAATAAAACACATTACACTTCAGTTCTCAGTGACTTGATGTACTCTTCAACATCTCTCTTCTCTAAAAGCAACCTCTAAATCACTTCAAACACCTTAACTACCCTAAAACTGACCCTAAAACTGACCTCTCAATTACTTCAAACACCTATATTAAGCTACCACTCTCAAGACCAATGTAACAATGATACAAAATAATGCTTTGAGTTTTAAAGATGGGTCACTTTCCTACTTTGGGTGGGATTTCAGACTCTCTAATACTATCATGCATTTCTTTCATTCTTTGTGCCTCAACCTCCCACTTCCTTCTCTTGTGGGCCTTTGAAATTTTTCCTTTCCATTTGCATAACACCCTAATACCTTGACCACCACTTCTCAAACCATACATTCCTCTTTGGATCTTTGGGCCTTTTGATGATGTCTTACGTTTGTAAAAGATCCAATGGGGTATCCTAATCCTCAAACCCCTAGATCCCCATTGTCTTGTGTCCTAACACCCAAGAATCCCATCGCTTGAACCCTTGATGTTGGACCTTGGGATAATTATTTGCTTAAACTTAAAGCAATCATTTCCCTAGATCTCCACACTCAAGAATGCACTTTCACAAAACCTCACCATTTGAATGGACTCCACCCATGACCACAACTAACTGAATGCAATTAATGAGCCCAAATTTGAATGTGAGAAAATGGCAAGAAACTTTGGACCCATGTTAGGCCTTCAACCTCTATATAAGGAATAAAACTTCATTAGTTTGGATAATCTTTGGACATCATCTCAACAAATCCAAAATTGCAAAGTTGGACACTTGTGTTCACTTGTTGAATCTAAGGACAAAAACCCTTAGGTTATGGAGATTTTTCGACGAAACCCCATTGGTTTCCTAGAGTTTGGAGGATGAAACTTGTTTGGATTTGTGAGGGAAATTTCACAGAAAGGTTGCATCTGTATGC
Source organism: Sequoia sempervirens (assembly GCA_007258455.2). NCBI lineage: Eukaryota > Viridiplantae > Streptophyta > Pinopsida > Cupressales > Cupressaceae > Sequoia > Sequoia sempervirens. Next base: position 1,213 of record VDFB02378774.1, read on the forward strand.
CAAGCATAGTGGATTTCAGCATCCCAATATTTTTCTAAAAAAAAATTTGATCACTGTAATCTTGGTTATGAGCAAACAATTGAAGCAAAAAAATTGTAATCATGAAGTGAGTTATTTGAATTAAATACTCTATTCCAACCAACTTATATGTGTAGATCTATTTATCATATGTGAATGTTTTAGATCTAAATATCTTGTTTAAATGTTTTGGCTGATTCTCATTGAATTATTCCAAATCTAAGAAATTTGTATGAATAATTTAGTTAAGGATCATTGCATTTATCATTGAGCCTATGGTCAAATGTTCTCATCCTATGACATAAGTCTTGAATTGCTTTAATCAGTTCTGACAAGTCATGACCTCTTGATTGGGAAGGTTGTAACTCCCCCATTCATTCAGACAACCAGATGTATGTTTGTTGACAATATCAAATAAAACCTCCAACCAGGGTCTGCTAGTGTAGGGAGAAGCAATGCATGAAATTTTCTTTTTGATTTGGGCTAAATGTGATTAGGACAGGCCCTGACAGGGTTGTATCAAAGCCCAAGAGAGAGATATGTTGAGGAAGAAAATAGAGAAATTATAGTGAAAATGTGCATTAGCATGTCTCATTTTATTTATAGAAGAAAGTACAGTGCACAACAATCAAGCAAAAGCTAAAATCCATCTATGAAATAAATTACTCACTATCAAAACTAACCTTCAAATTAAAGAAGAATTTAAGAAGCTATATTTTCATATAACTTCTTCAAATGTATTTAAATTATTGTACAAGGAACATAAAATATTAGAGATGCACTTTCCAAGCAATGTTGTTTTCCTATCGGTTTATGTAAAACATAATTATTGTGGGGATTCTACTTAAGATTCAATTAATCAAGGAAATCAGAAATTTTTTGGAGTTTTGTTCTACCAATGCAATTATTTTCTATACTAGCCATTATGGAGAAGCGGTTTATACAAATTTTCTTTGTGAAAAATACATTGTGATTAAATTGTTTGTTTAAAAGTTATGTCTTGCTTTTTATTTTCTAAAAGAATCCATATTTAGATGGTGTTGCAGTTAGATAAACATCTATTTTTCACAGAGCTCACAAATTTTAATAGTATTCTTTTCCTAAATTTCTAGGTCAAAGTGCATGATGATGTCATTTCATGCCTACAAATAATTGAATCTTCTAGTCAACAAATGGTCACAACATCTTGGGATGGAATGATTAAAATATGGAACATTGATGAAGGCAGAGGTAGTTGGGCAACAACTTTTGGCTCATCTAAGAAGACACAAAGTGCCAGTAAGTATATGAAGAATGGTCATATGATATATTATTAGTATTCATATGGGAGTCTAGCCATATTAATTTTTTGAAAAAGGTGAATTTATGTTATATAAAAAAATTGATGGTTACAAATGGACCACCAAATTTACTAAGGCATGGGAAAGTTGACAAAGAAGAAAATCAGATGGTGTAGGGTTAATCATATGAGTATCTAGTTGTTACTTATGCAATGTGAAATAATGCTTTGAGTTTGAAAGATGTGCAATGGAATGTAATCAGCAATATGAATATAAACTACATAATATTTAACCATTCTTTTTATGCTATTGTACATTGATATTTAACCATTGCTTCAAAGAGTTTAATCATGCACATGAGGAGGAAACTAAATTTCGATTGTCAACTTCTATATATATCAAATTATCCAATAATCAAGTGTATGTCCATATACAAAAATGGCATCAACGCCAACTCAAACAAAGTTTTACAATATGTGGCATATGCCATCTCGGTATCTATTCAAAATTTACATGCCAAAATGTCTATCTCATCCTAAACTACTGGTGGATCATCAAAATGGAGCCTCTTTGAAGCACTCGTTGGCTCTGAAGGTAGTTGCACAAGAAAAAGTCAAGCCACAATTGAGATTAGTTATACTATATAATTTAAAATTGAATAATTAACATAAAAATCAATAAACATTGAATTATAATTGAACTCTAAAATTGAAATCTTGATTACCTGAAATATACGTCTCTTTGAAGGGTCAGGAGTCCTAGAATATGCCCCTCTCAAAGAACTAACCAAACCAACTTTTGTAACGTCAATCTATATATGTGAACAAAAAAATGAAATTGATCCAAGTTAGAATAGAATTGCTAGTAATAAGAACATATTTACCAAGCACAAAATAAAATAAACACATAACTCTTTAGGTTGATCTTTTTCTGTATCTCCTTTAGGTGTATCAACACCTCCTCCTTCAGGTGTTTGAATACCTACTCCTTCGGGTGTTTGAATACCTACTCCTTCGGGTGTTGTGGAACTTATCAACAATGATGTATAGCTCACAACCGCCTGTACATAAAAATGACAAGTGGATATGAAACTACGAATTTGTGTCAATGTATGCATAATGAATAAAAGATTTTATAAATTTTAATTCAATCAAATTTGAGTTCAATTACCTTTCCCTTATCCAACATTGTGCCTCCATAGTCTGTTGAGCATCACACCTCACTCGCACTAGGTGTTTTCTACAAGCAAAGAGTAAGATAAAAATGTGAGTTAATATATAATTTCATTATTGACAATTCAAATGACAAGAAAATATACAGTAAAAAAATGTAAATGAGTGAGAAAATACATACTGTGTGTGTGTCGAGGCCAAATTAAATGGCCCTAAGGGTGCTATTAATCACTTGTGTGAGCTCCTCCTCAGATATTAACTATTAAATAGACCATGTAAATAAATATTAGTACTTGATACTATCTCTTATTAATATTCATTTTTAAAAAAATGCAAGTTATGAATTTACACCTTAAATGTTACCTGTGTAACTACTCCAATGTCCACCTCTCTAGTAGGAGAGGACTTTGTAGGGTGTGCTCCAATCCCCCGCATGTGATTTGCTATAATCTCCACATCTTGGAAGTCATAATCAGAAGTGTCTAATGGATGCTCAGGGGGCAATACAATAGGACCCAAACATATTTGCTGGCACGTATTGTAAATATGTGGTACAAAAATATGTGGACCCAAGGAGGATGATGCAGCAGCACTAGATCCATCACCAAGATCACCAGACTGTGGCTGAGCTACTGAAGAAGCGTGGGAAACCAAAAGACCACTCAAAGAGTGAATGGCCTGGATAGTTTGTGTGGCTGCATCCTCTGTAATATCTGGATGTTGTATTGGAGGTGGCAGAGGAAGGGGAGGACGGGGAACATTTGGGCGCCTAACTACTATAGCTGCCCCTGGCCTATCCTGAGGCATACCTCTACCAACGCCTTGGAAGGGTTTAATGTCAAAGTAATTGACATGATGCCCTAACAAAAACTCAGCATATAATTTTTTAATAAAGTAAAAAGGTACGTCAAGATTATTGTTGGGTGGTTTATCAAAAACCATACACCAGCGATCCCAAAAGTTATCTACTATGCCCCTATGCGTGCACCATTTTATAGAAAGTTTTGGCTTGTTAACATTAACTGGCAAACCAGTGCTGGGGTTAATAAATAAAGAGGCTATTTGGGATTTTTTAATTTAGAGATCTTTCACATCATCATAAGACATTCCACATGCATAATATTTCCTCATGGTTTCTCACCATGAATGAAATGCATTATGTTGGGTGGAGAGGGTTTCTACATTTGTAATTATTCCTGTCAATGTGGTTGACATATGGGATAATCGAGGGATTTTCCTATAAACATCACAAATTCCCCTCAATTGCTCCAGTTTTTCATGAGTTAACTGTTCAATTGATGGTTGCAGAGGTGGTGGAGCATTTGGCATTTCTGCATTTTGATTCTCAGCTGGTGGATTTTCATTCTTAGCAGCCATAATGCCTGATTAAAGTTAAAAAATAATTAATCTAAAATTAGACAATATAAATGAAACACTATTTTTAAATCAAAATCTATTTTGAACTCAATTGTTTCATAAAAATTCAATCAAAAACCCTATTTTGAAAAAAAATCCACAAAAAACATTCATTTTTTTATCAAAATCCATTCTCAATTCAATTTTTTCATAAAAATTCAATCAAAAACCCTATTGTGAAAAAAAATCCACAAAAAACATTCATTTTTTTATCAAAATCTATTCTAAACTCAATTTTTTCACAAAAACTCAATCAAAAACCCTATTTTTAAAAAAAATCAACAAAAAACCATATGAAATTATTCAAATCTAAATCAAAATAAAAAAACTTACCTTTCCAATTTGAATTTAGCCTATATCGGATATCCGTTACGCGAAGAATGGATGCACTGTGTGCCCGCGGGTTCTTCTCAGGCGAATGACTTCAAAAAAGCGATAGAAGTTTTTAATATATGCTTTTTACAAATCGGATATCTGATTTGTAAAAGTAGGTTTGGTGTTTGGTATGGTGACACCTGAGCCTAAAAAAAGTCAACATGTTCTTTCTACATTTTTTCGGTCAATGAAAGACGTGTTTTTTTCCCTCATTGCCACTTTTTGGCCCACCATTAACCTGCACATACCCTATTGTGTCACTCTATTCTTCCCCTTTGTTGTTTTTTGTTCAATATTGGTCTTTAGCCAATTCCACGAGCATCTATCTGGCCATTTTCTTTTACAAATTGCAAGAAGTCCTTGAGTAGTGTTATGACCATGTCTATTATATGCATTGATCCATGACTTTCATCCTTTAATTTCTTTTGTTCAGTGTACTTCTCCATCCATTCCAACATAAAGTCAAAATTTTATGCAATATACAAATGTAATGACTCCCACTCCTTAGCATCTACAATGAAAAATAGAATTATTCAATGAATTAATAATGATTTAAAGCTATGTCTTGTAAAATTTAAGATAAGAACAATTACTTCAAACATTTTTGTATGTATTTTATCCTCTTTGAAGTCCCTTGACCCTCTATTTTTTCTCCTTCAAATGATTGAGATTGGTTATAATCCCATAATTGAGGAGCTTCAAGATGCAATTTAAGTACTCACTCAAATGAAATATTGTCTGGAAAACCATGTACCCATCAATCATGGACCCTTTCGATTGACCCTTTGCCTCATAAATTTTTTTAGAACCTTCGTATATCTCTCCACAAGCCACATTGTCTAAATATGGATAGGACCACACTATTCAATCTCTTCTACTAGGTGTACAAGGTAGTGCTCTTGAGAATTGAATAAGCTCAAAGGGAAGTACATTTGAATATCACACATCAAAATTGGAACATTCCTCTTCCAATAATTCAATTCATCTTGATGTATCTCTTTAGATGAAACCCACCTACAAATATTAATGTGTATTATAATAAAGACTTGTTATTTGTTCAAAACTAAAGGTATAAATGTATATAAAGACATTACCAATAATGCACTTCAAAGGATAAGATTCATGGAAGAGTATGTACAATGGATTCAAAATACCTTAAATATATTTGGATAATTTGTAAATAGTTATTGTGACATCATAGTCAAAGGTGCTCGGTATTGTTGCAAGAAACACATACTACATGACCATTAACAAAAATAATGTTAAAATATGCATGAACTTCTATTATCACTAAGATATACAAATTTCTAATTATGTTGCCAACAAATCTTATGTTCTACAAAGTTACCTTTATCTAGTTGTGCCAATCATGTGTTTTTAGCCCTGAGAACTCTGACCCATCTCTTGTGAATAAGTTTTTTAATGTCGCACCAAAACCAAAAGGAAATATTATTCTTTTCATTATATCAATGATGTTTTTCTTCTCCTTTGACATAAAAATCCATGGAGCATGAACAAATGAGTTGTTTTCATGCAACCACATGTTTGGCATGATATTGGCAACTTGGAGGTCCATTCATAACTTTATTTGTGCTTAAAGGTTGGTTCCATTTAGATGTTTCCACAAACACTCTACCACATTTTTCCCGATGTGCATAGTATCAAGTAGGTGGGCTATTGGCAAGTTCTCATAATCTTGTAATTTGTAGAAAATAGAGAGTTTTTTCATTCCTAGTGAAAAGCTCGTCCCTTATTTTTTGTCATATAACTTGTTTTCCACCTAGCAGGGTTCATCCTTCTTGGATTCCTCATTTCCACTTCCTTTCCATTGAACTTTTTTTTCTCATGCACTTGATAGCGATGATTTTGCGATAAAATTTGTCTATACTCATCATACATAGTTTTATTGAGATCCTTTGATTGCCTATACAATGTTTTTCAGCCCACATGATGGATAACCATGTTTCCCTTTTGTTTGTATCCATGAAATAAGAATGTAAACCATATTTAGTAAATGGTAAAATGAACAAAATAATTACAAGTGTAATTTATAATATATTACCACAACAAATAGAGAGTCCTAGGGCATCATGAGTTGTCCAAATAAGGATTGCATGAAAGAGGAAGCTTCTATCATTGATAGGTCTTGATCTATCGTACATATTTACACCATCCCATAATTCACGAAGCTCATCAATGAGGGGCTCTATGTATACATCTATATCCTTTACCTAATACTTCCCTAAGTAAACAAAAAATACTTTGTCAAAATTTAACTAAGTTGATTTTTTTTATATAGTCTTCAAGAAAGCATTGCATTAGTATGTTCTAGTACCTAGTATGGTAAGAGTTAAAATTGCATGCTCCTTTTTCATTGCCATCCAAGGGGGAAGATTGTTGTTAATAATTAAAAATGTCCAAACAAAAGATGTTCTAAGATCTCCAAAAGGATTGACACCATCCATTGCTAGAGAAATTCCTGTATTCCTTGGCTCATTTCTTAAATGTGGCCATTTTCCTCAATCTCATTCCAGTGTTTGTTATCTACAGTCATACACATGACACCATCTTGGTTCCTCCCTTGTGCATGATAATGAATATATTTTGGCAACTCCTTGCATTTGAACATCCTCTCAAACCTTGGATTTAGTGGAATGTGACATAGTACTTTATAAGGAACCTTCTTGGATACTTGATCTTGATGATACCTATTTGTGTGACACATTGGGTATTGTTGCAAATTTTCATTCTTTCCATAGAACAATATATGGTCATTTGGACATGAATCATATGTACTGTACTCCATTCCAATGTCTTTCATTACTAAAGATACTTCTCTATGAGAATGAGAACTTATTTTCCTTTGGAAGTATTTTGTTTTCCAAAAGTCTACATGAAGCAACAAATGATTTTTATAAGATAAGTATACACAATATTCGAAACTTTCAAGACATTTAGATCATTAATTTATAGGAATATTGAATCCTACCTTAATATATTGGTAATGCATGTGTTTTTCAATCCATTTATAACCAACAACAACATAAGTGTATCCAATATAGAAGTATCTGCATTTGGAAAAAGAGGCATCCTAGCCAACTAAGCTAGGGGTGAATCAATAACTTCTTCAAAAGATATGTAGAAGTCTTAGAAAAATTCATTAACACCAGCCTCATTTATCTACGAAGTGGTTTCATCCATAATGTGTCTTTTTTTCATCTTGAGACTGGTTATCATCAAGGACATATATTGGTTCTTCAAGAATATTGGGAGTTGGAAGTGATTTTTCATCAAAAAATCAATTGAAATGATCAATAATAATGTATTAAATAATATGCATATTTATTTATTATAAGAATAACAATTTGTTAATTATAGTGTACCTCTTCTATATAAACTCCATAGTTCAATCTATGGATACAAACAAGTTGTTGCTTCTTTAGTTTCCTATTTTGGCACCTTTTGCAAGTGCAATATATCATTTCATTAAAGTATTCATTTGTCCTTGAAGCGGGTCTTGCCACACTTTCATCTAAATATTCAAATGATGGTGATGTTCTATTTCCCTAAATGCACCATGTACTATACCCAATAAGAGTACAACTTTTAACTTGAGTATTATTTCTCTTTGAAGAGAACATGACTCTTAGGTGCATGATATGTTCTAGCTTAAGAAATTCAAAACTTTGAAAACTTGGCTTTAAGGAGAGATACACAAAAGTGGAAAAGTTTTAGTCATTTCTATATAGAATCTATGGGGTTTTAAGTGCATTTCTTGTTCTTGGATCACCCTTTTTGGACATTTGCTATGTGGATGTGTAGCACGAACATTGGAGGTTGAAGAAATTTTGTTCTTATAGTAGTACCATGTGACACCTACACTAAAGATGCAAATGTAGGTTATCAAAGGTTGTATTGAGGCAAATATAGGGTAAAGACCAACAATGATAACCTAATCTGGATGCTAGTATGTCCTCTTGGTATCTTGAGAGAATATGTTACAAAGATTAGTATCATTGTTTAACACAATCTTGTAGCGAAAAAAGGATACTATGTTTTGAGTTTTTTATCATCATACGACCATGGCTAAACACCACCTTTGTAATAGGTTTCTCTTTTAAATCTCTCACCCAACCCTTATGTCATGAGTTGCTTGACTCTATAGCCCATTGGTGAAGACCATCATTTAGTTAAACCAAAGAAAGTAATCTATTTTTAAAAAAATCACTATTATCATTACACTCCAAAGATTAATTAATTGTCCTCATTACATTAGTACCCCTAGTGTAGTAGTATGGTAATATTTTTTCAAGGTGTTTGCTAATTTGGAGGGTTTTATTGATGTCACAAAGGAGTTTCATAATTCATGTAAATTACTCTAAAACATATGTTTTTCATCACTAACTAGTCCAATCTTTCACTCATAAAATGATATGAAATATTACTCTGTGTGCTACCTATTAAATCTTGGGTTAGTGTTTCATTTCATTAAAATGATAATGCAAGTACCAAAAACAACATAAATACTTGTTTTGCCATTTTGTATAAACACCAAGGAAATAGCCTAATACAAAGCTACAAATAAAAGTGTGTGGATGCTAGTTAGGATCATTACATAAATAGTTGTTGAAATATATGAAAACATGTATCCCAAAAAAAGCCATAAAATTATTCTAAAATATAGCTTGAACAATTAAAAAAAATAAAGATTCGATTAAAACTTGCATAGAAATTGATTATGAATTGTTGGCATAGAATAACCTAAAATACATGGATTTAAATTAATTATAGCATGAGCAACAAACCAAACCTGCACCTAAACCATACTCATTTATATACAAAATATGATAAGAATTTTACAACATAATTCAATCGTTAAACAAATATAGAGATTTCTGATTGAGTGATGAATTTGTGTTATTTACAAACCATCAACTATTATTTAATATTTGAAAAGTGAAGGTCACTTGAATCAACAACATGAGATTGGTACAATTTTTTGTAATTCTATTTTTTTATTAACACATTAGGAGTGGTGATTCGAAAAAAATTCTAAATGCATTAACTAGGAGACCAAATTTCATGATAAAAATGAGAGTTGAAGTAGAAGGATTTGATGAGTTTAAGAATTTGTATGAAGTTAATCTGCATATTGTACAAGAATTGAAAGGAGGGATAATTTGACAGGTTCAAATATATCTAATTATGTATTTCTAGAAGTCTAGTTTCTTGTTTAAACCCACCATGAAGATTTTCAAAGGTTGTAACTATTCAATTCCATTATAGGCTCTCAAAAAAACCACGTCCATATGCCCTATCCCTACATCAGCAATATCATAACAGTCCAAATAAATCATAGCTTTGGGTACTTAGATATGTAGGTTTCTATCCTCATGGTTTGCACTACCGGTAATGGGATGAACCAATAATTACCATATACAATTTATTTAGAATTAGCTCGAATGAATCTGATTAAAAGATAATCAATCTTTTACTTGCCTACTTAAAGAGAATGTTGGTTTTTCCCAATGTTATCAATGTTTCATAGATAATAATCATTTAAGTTTGATAAAATCTACAATCCAATATGCATATTGTCATGGCATCCATCATAAAAGGCAATCGCATGACTCTATGTGCTTTACACCAATTTGCCATTGTCTAAGCTACTAAACATTTGAAACAAAATCCTACATATTGCTGAAACATTACACATCACGACTATTATGCATTGCAATCTTTGACATTGTATGGCTCTTAACATTAATTCTAACCATTTAAAATACCCTAAAAAAGATATGCAATGGTTATAAATCAAATTTTATAAGTTTAATAACACCAATTCCATAGCCAAGTAAACAATGCTAACCTTGTAAACCTCTCAATGATAATATTCAACAAGAATTTCTTGGAAATTGAGAGGTTGTCATTGATGTCAATAGATAGTGGGATTTGGATAACTGTAACAATGGAATTTTGGTGACTGTCTACTCTGGTAATGGAAGTTTGTTAATTTGGTATCTTGGTTCGGATTATCCTATTTTGTAAGATCTACTTAGATTTTGATAATATGTTCTATATTGATATCAGTTGCATCTACTAACATGGGTTCAGCTAACTAGATTGTATGGTTGAAAAGGTACAGTTACTAGTAGTTTTGGAAATAGTGTCATACTTATACACTGGCTTTGTATGTCAGTTTTTTGTTTTGGATTCTATCTCAAAAAAATATATGCTTACAAGACTTTGTACATAGATTGAAGACTACAAAATGCATTTTACTTTGGATTTTCATAATGATATGTGAAAGCATTTGGAAGATATGAATGATAGTATGATCTGTAGACTACAATGAATGTTCATACAATACACCAATGTGGGAGACTCTATATTTTCTCATATTTTATTATCTTACCATGCGGTGTTGAAGATAAGTAGCTCAATGTTGTCTAAGGGAGAATTCAATCTGCTAACAAGCTTTTGTGTTATACATTTGATGGATTGCATATATGTTTGGGGTTTTTTGGTCTAACTCTGGCCAACCTAATTATATATTGATATTGAGAAGTTTTTATGTGTTGTGAATTTGATAATGGGATCTATCTTAGGTCCACGCTGACTACTTAGATGCAGAGATGAATATGTTTTGAGGACAATACTAACAAATTTAGTTAGGCCAACCTTATTAGTGAACATATATATATATATATGACATTTTTGCAAAGAAGAGAGGTAGAGTAGTAGAGAGTGTGAAAGATATATGAAGGAAAATATTCAAATGTGTATGTGTGAAATTGTATGGATGTGTAGAAAGTGTGTTATTTATGTATTGTGCTTCATTGGAATTAAACCTCAACACAAGGAAGATGCATTTCATCAGTTCATACTTTTGGCAGTGAGCCACATCTTTTTGTATCTTGGCAATGAGCTAAATCATTTTGTATTTACTTCAAGTTGTGAGCCTTTCAAGGACAGTGAGTCCTAGCAGTGAGCCCTTGTAGTATTCTATATCCGGATATATTATATTGTGAGCTAACCCTCACCGTGGTTTTTTCCATTCTGGGCTTTCCACTTAAAAATATTGGTGTTCATGTGTGTTGATGTATTGTCTTGATTCCATGTTTCCTCATATTGATTCTATTAGATATATGATGATATTTAGATGGATTTTATGTAAATGGTTTTATGGAATACTGATTCACCCCCGCCCCCCCTCTCAGTATTTCGGATGTTCAACACAGAATTATCTTAAAATAGATAAACTTGCTAGCTACAAAGGTTACAAGTCACAATTTTGTGATTCTACACTACCAGTTTTGAATATGGCCAAACGTGTTAAATCTTCTACACCTCTCAATTAAAAGAATCTTGAAAAATTACCCTATTACAGATACAATTTTTAGCTATTACAGCAACAAATCAAGATTTCTAGCTAATTCACTCCCAATTAATGCCACATAGTAGAGTTTCTCAATCATAATATTCTTAAGCAACAGATTTATAATTATACAATCTGACTATTTTCATAAAAATTGGAGTGTAAAAATATACATTAACATTAATTTCTACACGCACAAAATTTATTTTCCACACCCCAAAAAACACACCATACATTTGACAAGCACAATTTGCTCCTCTGTTATAGAATATGACAACTAGCTTATCTATGTTTATGTCAAATTCTATCATTTCATTAATATTATGACATTACCAAAAAGTATTTAAGCACTGCATATTTTCAACACCGCTTCAAAATACTATAAATTAGTAATTAAATTACTTAATTCTTTGAGGTCACATATCAAAGCTCACATCTCAATGCCAATCACATCAATAAAATTTTGAGTGATTAAGCAATGAATCAAAATCATAATTACAATTAATTGAAATTCATAAGCTAGATTTACAAATTTTAGATTTGAAGTCTTCCAATGCACATACTAGAATTTGTACATGCATATGTATATGTATGTAGATATATCTATATACAAATTCTAATTTCTTTAGGTGCTACAAACTAGACATGGAGACATTTTTCTATCAGTGAAAATGGGGTGTAAAATCTGGATTGTAATTCCTTGACTCAATCTTAAATGGAATTGTAATCTTAACCGTCCTAAGTGGAACAAGCTAAGATCCCAGATTTGGCATTCCAAAGATGATGCTCCTTCCCAATTGATGGCATCGAAAGTTCTTCACGTTAAATTGCCTATTGGTGTTCGACTACACTTCTATCACTCCCTCTCCTTCATGAAGGCCAGAGGCAGAGGTAATTCACACACAGTAAAAATTAAAACATAAAAATATTTTTCAACACACAGAGCTGCTGCTCGTAAAAATTTTCACCTGCTCACATTCACATTAATTGTCTTAAAACATAAAATTACATATGCATATACATATAGGTAAAAATCTCGTGAAAGAATTTCACGGAAGAGAGGGCCCGACATAAAAATTTATTACAACTACCTAACTACCTTTTCCCGATCAAAACACATTTAATAAAATGCCCTTACAATAATATTATAACATAAATATTAATTCTTTCGTATCCCGATATTTCCTTTGGCGATGGCGGCTATCTCCATAGTTCCCCGCAGTATCGCAATGGGTAAAACCCATATTGCGATATTGCGGGCAGCGGTTAGTAAACTACGCGGTGAACAACGGTAAATGACAGGCAGTTAGAATAAAACAAAATATTACGGAAGTCTCCCGCGGTATCGCGATGGCTATTTTATTGATTGCGATATAGCGGGCAAAGGTTGGCGGGGACTGCTGCAGTTAGGGTTTAACTTCCAACACTCCCCCTTAAACATAACTGCACTGTCCACCATGCCCAATCTGTTTCTTTGAAAAATGAAATTATCTCTACCCAGCGGCTTTGTAAAAATATATGCACTCTGCTCTTCTGATCCGCAAAATTCTAAAAATATATCATCATTGTTAATTAATTCTCTAATGAAATGATACCTGGTATCAATATGCTTGCTTCTCTTATGAAAGACTGGATTTTTCGAAAGAGCAATGGCTGAATTATTATCACAGTAAATTTTTGTTGCCTCTATTTGTTCATTTTGCAATTCTTTCAAAATTCTTCTCATCCAGATTGCCTGACATGTCAAGACTTAGACGCCATATTCTCGTCACCGATGAAAGCATTGCATCATTGGCTGCTTTGAAGTCCATGAGACAACTCCAATCCCAAAATTAAATACATAACTAGATATACTTTTTTTCTCGGCTATCAATGTCACAAAGACTACTTTCTCAGGTATCCTATGAGTTTGAACTCATCCGAACTTGGAATACTTAATGCCAAAATTTCTTGTTCCAATTCTATATACCTTTTAAAAATTATTTTCCCAGCCTTTCCAATGGTGTCTTTTTTGCGTTTCCATAACCTCGAAATCAAACTACTCCATACATATAATGTCTCGCCTTGGTCGTGGAGATACATGAGACTTCCAACAAGCCTCTTAAACAAAGTTGGATCTCAACATTAGACCTCTATCATCCTTGCTTTTAGTTTCAGACCTGTCACTGTAGGTGTTGATGCTGGTTTGCACTTCATCATATTAAACTTTTTCAAAATGCCATTTGCATATTTTGACTGTGAAATAAAAATACCATTTTCATTTTGATTCACTTCAATACCTAAAAAATACTTCATCAGACCTAAGTCTGTCATTTCAAATTCTTTCTTCATGTCTGCCTTGAACAGATCAACTGACAAATTGCCAGTAAAAATTAAATCATCTACATATAAGCATACTATCAGTATTTCACCTTCTTCATTCATTTTTGTATACAGTGTGGGCTCACTGCTACATCTATTAAATCCATTCAACAAAAGGTAACTATCTATTCTGCTGTACCAAGCTCTTGGGGCTTGCTTCAATCCATACAGTGCCTTTTTCAATTTGTAAACTTTGTCTTCTTGACCCTAAATTTCATACCCAGGTGGCTGATCCACATAAACTTCTTCTAAATAACCATTTAAAAAAGCTGACTTTACATCCATTTGAAATACAGACCACTTATTTTGAGCTGCTAATGCTAAAATCATTTTTATAGTATCCAATCGCGCTACAGGTGCAAATGTTTCATTGTAATCAATTCCAGGTTGTTGTGAATAGCCCTTTACAACCAATCTTGCTTTAAGCTTCTGAACTTCATCTTTTTCATTCAATTTGGTTTTATAAATCCATTTCACTCCAATAACATCTTTGTCTTTTGGAAGATTGACTAGTTCCCATGTCTGATTCTTTTCAATTGCTTCAATCTCTTCATCCATAGCACTTACCCATTTATTATCTTTGACTGCATCTTCAAAATAAACTGGATCTTTTATTTGAGAATAAAATGCAAAAAAAAAAATCTGATCTGAATTATTCTCACCTTCATTTTGCTCATATATATCTCTTATGCTTCTGATTTTCTGTCTTCTCAGACTTGCCAAAGTAGGATTTGACATATCACTTGAACTTGTGGAATGTGGACCCGATGGTCCTGCTGTAGATGGTGTTTGTTGTCCTCTTGTTGGACTGCTTCCTTGAATGCATGAGGTTGTTCTTACAATCGATGCTGGTGTCACTTGTGGACTACTTTGCTAAGCTTGAATGGGAGTGGTAGGAGTCACAATAGCTGGAATATTTGTTGATGCTGAAACTTCATTCTCCTCTTGAGGTATACTAGCTGAAATATTTACTGTCTTCTCTATACTTCCATCCCATGCTTCATCTTCTACAAATTGTACATCTCTGCTGATTATAACTTTCTTTGTTGTTGGATTATAGAGCTTATAAGCTTTGGATTCTTCACTGTATCCAACAAATATACATTTTTCTCCTTTGTTATCTAGCTTCCTTCTCAATTCATCAGGCACATGTGCATATGCTACACATCCAAATACTCTCATGTGAGTAACACTGTTTTCTTTCCCATCCATGCTTCTTCAGGTACCATATTCATGACACTTTTTGTTGGACACCTATTCATTATATAGGCTGCACAAGATATTGCTTCTGCCCAATATTCATTTGACAAATGTTTGGCTTTCAACATGCTTCTAGCCATTTCCATGATTGTTCTGTTTTTCCTTTCAGCTACTCCATTTTGTTGAGGTGTGTATCTAGTTGTGAATTGCTTGTGAATTCCATGATCTTTGCAAAAATTAAAAAATTCTCTTGAAATATATTCACCACCTCTATTTGTTCTCAACACTTTGATATAATAACCACTTTATTTTTCAACCAAATTCTTGAACTGACGAAACAAATCAAACACTTCATTTTTCTACTTTAGAAAGTAAACCCATGTTTTTCTTGAATAATCATCAATGAATGTCAGAAAATAAAAACTACCACCTATTGAAGGTGTTTGCATAGGTCCACACAAATATGAATGTATAATTTTTAAAGGGGTTTTTGCTCTAGTTGACTTTCCTGCTGGAAATGATTCTCTGTGTTGTTTTCCTAAAATGCACCCTTCACATACCCTTTCTGGTTTTTCTATTAAAGGTAGTCCTTTGACCATGCCTTTCCTATGAAGTAAATTTAAACCTCCAAAGTTGAGATGCCCAAATCTCAGGTGCCATAACTAGTTTTCATCTTTTATCTCAGCTTGAAAGATTGTCTGCACTACTGCTGTAGTTTCTTCTCTACCCACTTGTGAATTCATTAAATGTTGTGCTTGAGCATAATTTATATTCAAATCTGGCCTTATCTTTAAGGGAAACATTCTGTTGTTTGTCATTCTAACTTTTTCAATAAGCTGGTTGCTTGGGTATTTGTCTAAAATTGTGCACAAACCATTCTTAAAGGTTACTCTATACCCTTTTTGAACCAGTTGCCCTACACTCATTAAGTTATGTTTCAGACCAGGCACAAAATACACATCTGAAATATATTTTTTCTCCCCCTGTTTAGTTAGAATATTGACATCTCCTTTTCCTTTGACTGACACTTTGTTGTCATTACCCAATGTAACATCGACTTTACATTCTCATTTAAACTTGAAAACATTTCTAGATTCCCTGTCATATGATTGCTACAGCCTGAATCTAAAAACCATACATCTTTTTCATTTGCTTGAGCAACATTACAAGCTAAAAACATTGTGCTCTTATCTGAATTCTGATTTTGACCTTCTCTTGAAAAAATTGCATTTTGTCTATTATTATCATACTGCTTCTTTCTACACATTCATATAATGCCCATATTTTTTACAGTAGTGACATTGGACTTGAGATTTATCATACCTTTGATTTTGTGACTAATTCTGTGATGGGTTTTGGCTTAAGCCTTGATTGCTACCTCTTCCACTTGAATTTGATAGACTGTATCTTTCACCTCTGTAAGAGTTTCTTCCTCTTCCTCTTGATCTACCTCTGCCTCTTCTTTGACTGACTGAAGCCTGAGTTTTGAAAGCATGCTCAAATGATGTATCTGCTGACCTTTTCAGCCTGTGTTCATGAGAAATTAGAGATGCATACAGCTCATCAACTGCGAACTGTGAAAGATTCTTTGTCTCCTCTATAGCAACTACAACCGGTAGAAATTTTGTGGGCAAACTCCTTAAAATCTTTTCAACAACTCTAGTATCTTCCATTTTCTCTCCATGAGACCTAATTTGATTAACCACCCCAATGACTTGGGTGTAGAATGAATCTACAGATTCATTGTCCTTCATACATATTGTTTCAAAATCTCTTCTCAGCATTTGTAGCTTTGTTGTTTTAACTTTTGCCATGCCTTGATAGGCTATTTGAAGTATGTCCCATGCTTGTTTGGACTTTGTTGCTGCTAAAATCCTTGGAAAAATACTCTCATGTACAGCTTGAAACAGATAAAATAAAGCCTTTGAGTCTTTCTTCCTTGTGTCTTTTAATAAGTCTTTCTCTGCTTGTGTTAAAGCATTGTATGCTACTGCATCTGCTAGCTTTGCAAATCCATTCTCTACTAAATCCCATATATCTTGTGAGTTAAATAGTGCTTTCATGGTAATTGACTAGTACTCATAATTCTTCCCATTAAACTGTGGAATTTGTGGGTTTGTCAAGCTTGTGCTTGCTACCATTTTTGAAATTTACCCAGATAATCTTCTTTGATAAAATTAACTCTGATAATCGAACCTGCTCTGATACCACGTGAAGGCCAGAGGCAGAGGTAATTCACACACAGTAAAAATTAAAACATAAAAATATTTTTCAACACACAGAGCTGCTGCTCGTAAAATTTTTCACCTGCTCACATTCACATTAATTGTCTTAAAACATAAAATTACATATGCATATACATATAGGTAAAAATCACGTGAAAGAATTTCACGGAAGAGAGGGCCCGACATAAAAATTTATTACAACTACCTAACTACCTTTTCCCGGTCAAAACGCATTTAATAAAATGCCCTTACAATAATATTATAACATAAATATTAATTCTTTCGTATCCCGATATTTCCTTTGGCGATGGCGGCTATCTCCATAGTTCCCCGCGGTATCGCAATGGGTAAAACCCATATTGCGATATTGCGGGCAGCGGTTAGTAAACTGCGCGGTGAACAACGGTAAACGACAGGCGGTTAGAATAAAACAAAATATTACGGAAGTCTCCCACGATATCGCGATGGCTATTTTATTGATTGCGATATAGCGGGCAAAGGTTGGCGGGGACTGCTGCAGCTAGGGTTTAACTTCCAACACTTCATGCCCTTTCTTCTCTAAAAGGGAGAATATTAAGCACACCCTTTCTGCTATAAAAGGGAGAATATTAAGCACACCTTTTGGCTTTGTTCTCATGCTAGTAACCGTTGGTGCTCTCTCCAACATCATAATCTTATCTCTCAGACCTTTAGGAAAATTATTCTTAAATTCTTTTGAAGGTTCCAGTGCTTGGCTTCATTCTCACACCTTTTTTCCTCTTCATATAGAAACCATGATGCTCAATTCAAATTTCACTCCATTTCACCATTTTTCAGCATACTCTCCACTAGCCAATCTACAGATGCAAATTCAAATTCAATCCTTTGAAGCCTGTCTGCAGGACTGATTCAACCAACATTCATGGTTTGCATGCTACAAAGGACAAGTTCAGAGGTTCCTCTTGATTTGGCGGATGACCTGTATGGTGACCACTAAACTGCTGCGATAGTTTTGAAGCATAAGCTAAATGTTGTGCATGATGAAGACCTTTTCCCTATGGTTGGCTTGATCCTTTCATAAGACTACATTGGTAGAGTTGGATCTTGGTGTTGCCATGACTATGTTCGGGAACAAAATTATTACTATTTGGAGGTTGCCACAACTTTCTATTGTGCTATTATTTTCAACCACTTTTTTAATCTTTCCTCGCCAATGCTTGTTAGTATCTTGCTCTCAAAACTATGCATTAGTTGTTTGTAAAGTCATTGTTATGGCTGCTTATATGTTCATTTTTTGGACTGTACAGGCATTTTTATGACCGTTTGATTGTTCAATGTTCATCCACTTTTCTTACTGCTGGACAACGGTTTCTCGACTCTTCGTAATTATTCTTATTCCAATAAAAAAGCATTGAGGGTGAATAAAGATTAATCAAAATCATTCACATATCAATCTAGGAACATTTCAATGGAGAATTAAAAAGAAATCCAAGCTTCCATCATCCTAAAGCACTTACACATGTCTAAAAATTATTCTCCTTAATCATTACTTCAACTAGGGTTAACCTACCTAAAAGAACCTGACCTACCTAAGAGACCTTAACAATCTAAAAACCTCCCCCCAAATATTGTGAATATCACCAGTCCATGATGATCGTGGATAAACTTAATTTTTTGCAAGTTAGAAGGTAGAGGTATAGTGTTGTAGATCAGATCGAACCCACAAGATAGATTTGTACCTGCTTTACTAAATCAACATAGATTTAATTGTTGAATACTTGAATATTTTACCCGCCACTTGTTATCTAGATTAATTGAGAGTTTATATTGTACTAATTGATAAATCTACATTATAATGTTGTCATATTACGTTAGAATCGAGTCGGATAGAATTATTGCTCTAAAACTGTTTTAAAATAGTGCTCATGGAATTTGATATGCTATCCATTGGAAGTGAAGCCTTTTCATAAAACTAATATTTAATCACAACTATGAGCTTATACAAAAAAGGTCAGCCGAAAATAAAATTCAAAGCAACAACATCGAAGTGTATATCCCGGAACTAGATTATATACAACATTTTATTCAAAAACTTATCCTATTCATCGTGTTGCTATTACTACAGACACCATTGTATTCATCCCACATTCACCATGCCCACGACAAATTTTGTAATAGCCATGTTCACCCCACCGTTTGCCCCATGAGTTCTTTACAATCTAGTAAGGTCTGTATCCCAACCTTAATGTCGTGAACCCTCTTTCTCCGTATCCAACCAGCAACACTCCATGATTTACGAATCGTTTGTTGTAAATAAGAGGGCAAGCAACTCCTCCAATGTATGTTTGCATGAATGCTGCATTCAACCCGACTGCAACAAAACGTAACTTGTCACTTGTCAGCATGGAATTTGAAAAAAGATCTTACCCCAATAACATGATCAAATGAGCATACTCCAGGGTGAATGATTTATAAGGAAGAGAAGAAAGAACTAGTGACTTGGAGTGATTACATGTCATTATCATTTACACAGAATGTGAGCATGTTTGTGATTAAGATTGATAATTTCAATGTAATTAGTTAAAAAATTTATCCTCTGAAAGTTATCTGTCCTGCATAATGAACAGGTCATAATAGAGACTTTTAAGGTTGGGCAATATCATAACTGGTGTATTGCAAAAAGCATTAGAGGATGTTGAGATCAAAGTTAAAATTTATTGCCTTTTTTTTTCTTCTTCTATGAAAGTCCATACAAATTCAACCCCTAGAGATGGCAAACAAGTTGAATTCTTCGAACAACTTTTTTCTAAGATTCTAGATACAAATCTATGAACTGTTTGACAGAATGCCTCAAAGAAACTTGATCTCGTGGAATGCCATGATTGCAGGTTAGACACAAAATGGTGGTTTATTCTTTCTTTTCTAGAAAAATCTTAAGAAACTATAACACAAAATGCAACTTGCAGGTGTAAAACCAAGCACAGCAACCTTTGCTAGCATCCTCATAGCCTAGGCGAACATGGGAGCTTTCGAATAGGTTAAGAACATTCATTCAAAGCTTAATGTGTAGAGGAATGTTGTCAAATGTTGTAGTTGCAACTGCCCTGTTAGACATGCTTGCAAAATGTGGAAGCATAGACAAGCCACGCTAACTGTGCAAATACAGGAGCTTTGGGACAGGTTAAGAACAAAAATACTCTATTTGAAAAAAAATTAATTACCTTAATATTGTTAAATGCACTTGGTTTTAAATTTTCTTTAATGCAAATAGAATACATGCTACTTATATTTTGATTGTACAAAACCATTTCTATTATTACTTATCATGATTTGTATGAAACTAATCACCACTCTTAACAAGTAGAATGCCTT
Source organism: Sequoia sempervirens (assembly GCA_007258455.2). Lineage (NCBI taxonomy): Eukaryota > Viridiplantae > Streptophyta > Pinopsida > Cupressales > Cupressaceae > Sequoia > Sequoia sempervirens. Next base: position 21,989 of record VDFB02378774.1, read on the forward strand.
AAAAATTTTCAGAGCTGTGGGGCTCATGGTAATAGTTCTGCGGGTGCTTCGGGGGGAATTGTTACTTTTTGGAATAAGTTGTTTATTAAAGGCGAGTCCTTAATGGAGAATGGTAATTTAGTTGCCACTAGATTTACCCACATAAGAGACAATTTTTGCTAGATTCAATCCAATATTTATGCCCCGAATTGTAAGAATGCTAGAAATTCCTTTTGGAGCGAGTTGACTGGTTTTCAAAAATGTTTTGCTAATGAACACTGGGTGCTCATCGAAGACTTCAATACTCCTCTCTTGAATGATGAAAAATTTGGGGGCTCTCAAATTAACTAGGAGAGTAAATCAGGCTATCCGACTTCATTAACAGTAATGCTTTGATAGACCTTGACCTACAAAGTGCTTCTTATACATGGACTAATAGGAGGTTAGGGCCTGAGTTGATCCAAGTTAGACTCGATAGGGCCCTTATTTCTGGTCAATGGTTTATAGACTATTTTGTGCTTTGAGAGCCTTATCAAGGGTGGGATCTGATCATTTTCCCATTTGTCTAATGGTGGATCCTACTAAGGTAAAAAAGAACCTCCCCTTCAGATTTGAAAAATTCTGGCTATCTCATCCTCGAATCTTTGAGGAAATCAGTAGATGGTGGAATATTGATATTACTGGAACAACAATGTTTAGGATTGCTAAAAAATTAAAGGAAGTTAAAATTAATTTGAGGAGATGGAAGAAGGACGCCTTTGGGAATATTTTTGGAACTAAGATAGAAATTTAGGGTAAAATTCAAGTGATCCAGGCCAAAATTCAGAAATGGGGGTACATTGATAATTACAGAGAAAAGGAAAATGAACTTCTCATTCAATTGCATGACATCATTGCTAAAGAAGAATTTTTTTGGCGGCAAAGATCTAGGGTGTCTTGGCTAACTGAGGGAGATAGGAACATCAGATTTTTTCATCTATCTACTTCGAAACATAGGGCTGCTAACAAAATCGCTCACATTGATGTTAATGGGACGAGGTTTGAGGAGGAAGAAAATATCAAGGAACAGGCTGTCATTTTCTTCAGTAACCTTCTCTTGTGTAATGGTGAGTTTGTTCCTGAAGCGCAAGATTCTTTGATTGAGGCTATACCCCAGGTGATTGGTCATAATGAAAATTCTTTGATTACTGCTATTCCTTCCAAGGCTAAAATTAGGAAAGCTATTTTCTCTTTTGATGGCAACAAAGCTCCTGGACCAGATGGTTTTCCTTTATTCTTCTTCCAAGTGTTCTAGGAAATTGTTGAGGTGGATGTTGAGAATGCTATCAAGGAATTCTTTGGATCAAGATGTATTTTGAAAGAACTTAATGCTACTTTTGTAGTCCTTATTCAAAAAAAACCAGGGGCTTCGGAGTTTCAAGTTTTTCGGCCAATTAGCCTATGCAATTCTATCTATAAAATTATTTTGAAGGTTTTAACTACAAGATTGCTTTCTGTGCTTCCTCAAATGATTACTCCGCAACAGAATGGTTTTGTGCTAGGTAGGTACATTCTAGACTCAGTTGTCACTGTTCATGAGAATTTACATTCTTTAATGGCTTTGAAGACTGAAGGGTTCATTCTTAAACTGGACATTTCTAAAGCCTATGATCAGGTTGAATAGAATTTTTTATTTAAAATCTTGGTCAAGTTTGGCTTTAATAATAGAGCTATTCAGCTGGTGAACCAGCTAGTTTCGACAGTTACCTCTTCTGTTATTGTGAATGGATCACCCTCAAGGTTTTTTCAAACTTCCAGAGGCCTCAGACAGGGAGATCCTATCTCTCCTATTCTATTTACTATTTTGGTAGAGTTTGGGAAGAAATATTAAAAAGCTTATTGATCAAAGATCCCTTGCTGGCTTAAGACCTTCCTCTTCTCCTCTAACCTGTTCCCACCAACAATTTGTTAATAACACCATTCTCATGGGAAAATCTACTGTGGCTGAAACTAAGACTTTCAAAAGAATTCTGAATCTTCATGAATCTGCTTCTAGGCAAGTTTTTAATAGGGCTAAGAGCTATATTTTCTTCCTCAATACTCCAGAGCATAGACAATTTAAGCTTGCTCGGATTCTTGGGTGCCAGATTGAGCCTCTCCCGTCAACCCATCTTGGTTTGCCTCTTTGCATTAAACCCTTGGAATCATTTTGGATCTCTTTGATTGAAAAATTTAACAAGAAGTTATCGGGGTGGAAAGGAGCCATTCTTAGTCAAACTGGAAAAATCCAGCTTCTAAAGGCTTCTTTGCAAAATCTTCCTGTTTATGCTCTTAGTTTATTTAAAATTACTGCTAAATATGCTGAGGCCGTTGAAAAAATTCAGAAAAGGTTTCTCTGGTCTGGTGTGGAGGACAAGAAGAGAATGCCACTCGTCGGATGGGATCTGGTATGTAGACCCAAATCGAGAGGGGGCCTAGGCTTAAGGAAAATTAAAGTGTTGAATCAGTCCCTTCTTGCTAAACAGCTTTGGAGAACTCTTAGTTTGAGAGAAGAATGGCAAGATACTTTAAAAGAAAAATATTTTAGCAACTGTGAGTCTCTTAACGAGGTTATATATTCCTCTTCTTTACCTCGAGGGTCTGTCTGCTAGAATGATATGAGCAGAGGTAGAAAGTTGCTGGAAATGGGAACTAGATGGCTGGTTGGAAAAGGAAATCAGGTAAGGTTTTGGGAAGACAGATGGCTTTTTAAAGATCCTTTAATTAGAGATGAGAAATTCAGTAAATGGATGAATATTTGTAAAAAGGAATTTGGGGTCTTGGTTAAAGATTATTGGAGGAATGGGGGTTGGGTTGATTTGAAGACCATCAGTCTGGATCTTAGCCCTGTTCAGTTAGCCTTCAGGGCCCTAAGACTAGTTCAACACCAGGTGGAGGATGTTGCTGTTTGGTTAGACAATTTGTCTGGTATTTTTTCAGTTTCTTCTGCTACTTCTATGTTGGTTAGTCCGGTGGAGCCTCTGCCCTTCTGGGCTAAGGCTTGGATTAATCATCTAATTCCTAAAATCAATATTTTCTATTGGATAATGCTACAGAATAAGATTCTCATTTTGGACAATCTTGGTAAAAGGGGAATTCAATTACCTAACAGGTGCTACATGTGCAGGAATGATGATGAGACTATTAATCATCTTTTTCTTCATTGCCCTTTTGTTTCGAATATCTGGGGTAAAACTTTTGTGCTTCTTGATGTGGTTTGGGTCTCCCCTGCCTTTGTCGAAGATTTTTTCTTGCAATGGAAAGCTCCCTCAAAAAATCCTTTTGTGTGAAAGCTCTAGTCTTTTGTTCTACCTTTTGTGTCATGGAATATTTGGAAGGAAAGGAACAACAGAGTGTTTAGGGAAAAAGAGATGTTGGAAGGGGACTTGTATGAAAAAATTGTTAGGGCAATAAAGGAAAATTTATCTTTAATCCCAAGAAAATTGGTTGATAAAGCTAATTGGTCTCCCTTCGATATTGCTATGGCCAAAAATTGGAATTCAAAATTAGCTGTGTTGAATGTCCCCAAACCTGTATTTTGTGGAAGGGAGAATGCTAGTTGGTCTTTGCCGCCTTTGGGTTGGGTGAAAGCCAATTTTGATGGCGCGGCTAAAGGCAACCCTGGGAAAGCTGGTGGTGGGTGTGTTTTAAGGGACAATTCGGGGGCTTTTATGGCAGCTTTTGCTATGGACATTGGCACCCAAACTAATCATGTTGTGGAAGCTATTGGGGCTTATCATGCAGTCAGCTTAGCTTTCAAGATGAACATGAAATGTCTTTGGTTGGAGGGTGACTCAATGAATATAATAAATTGTATTCTTGGGCTTACCCCTCCCTCGTGGACCATCAAAAAGTGGATAGAAGATACAAAAATCTTATTAAATAAATTTGATAAAGTGAAAGTGTCCCACGCCTATAGAGAAGCCAATAAGGTGGCAGATTACTTTGCCAATGAAGGGGTTAAGAAGGGCGGGGAAAACACGTGGAGGAAGAATGACTACCTCCATCCCGATGTGAAAGTGCTAATTTATTATGATTTAGTGCATGGAAGAGAAGGTTGTCTTCATCATGATGATATGGATAAAGATTAGGTACATTGATTTCATTAGATTTGATGGGACTGACGTCATTTTCTTTTTCAAGAAGAGTCTCTGACACGCTTTCTGGGTGTTTGATAAAATATGCCTAAATGGGACCCAAAGCAACTGTAGGGTGAGGTATAATAGAGCTTTGAAGATGGGGGGAGAGAGAAAACGTGTGGAACCAAGTAGCTTTCAGGAGCACAGAAAGAATGCTAAAGCCTAGGAAAGAATTGAAAAGGGAGGTTTAGTTCCTTTTCTAGAAAAGCTCCATGGTACCGACGAGGGGATGTTGGATTATTTTGTCAAAAATTGAAAAAATGGTGAGATTGTGTTGTTTGGTAGGAATGTTAAACTAAATGAGGAAATAATTGGTGAGATTACTGGTTTTCGATTGAGGGTGTGAAATTTTATCGGGACCATCGGTTCTCTGATGAAGCGGTCATAAGATTTCCTAAAAAAAGACAAGGAAAAGGCTAAGCTGGTTAAGGTTGCTAATAGCGACTTTGATGTGGAGTCCATCAAATCTATCTGGAGGAAAGTTTTAAGAGTTATTATGTAGTATATCACAGTTGACGAGCGCTTCACCAGGGTGTATGGTTACCACTTTGCCATTCTCAACCACTTATGTCATAAGGTTTGCATCTCTCTGCCTTTTTACTTATTCTCTTCTTTGAAGAATTGCCTCAATGAAGTTGAAAGAAACCCTAGGAGGACTTCTTTTATTCACCCTGGTCTTGTTAGGCTCATCTTTGAGCATTATCAAAATTTACCTACTTTACCTAAAATTGTTGATATTGGGGATTTGGATGATGAGAATACTGAGAGTAGCAGGGAGAATGAACGCCTGGCCCCTCTTGCTTGTACCCATGTTGGTCTTAATACCACTGCTCCCCAGTCCCTGTCTTGTCGGAATGCCCTCATGGACTTGGCTCCATCGTTATATCCTAAGCTGAAGCCTCTGCATGATTGCCCTAGCCCAAGTTTTGCCTCGCCGCCCTGTCTAAATCCCCAGCTGTCTCCTGGCTGCCCAACTCCAGGTTTGGTCTCTGGTTTTAAAGGAACCTTTGTTATGAAATTAGTTTCGTATTCTGGGAATTCCATGGAAATTATTTCTGATAAACCTATGGTCAGTAAGGAGTCGGCGCTTAGTGCCCCTGCGTCTGGAAGATTTGGGAATGCCCCTATTGATTCCCCTAATCAGGATGAAATTAATTCTACACTAAATAAGCTCAAGCCTGAGGATATTGTGAGTGTGGCGGAAAAAAGTATGGATGGACTTTTCATTGTTCTCAAGTGGACCCAAAAGGATGTTAGTGAATTGAAAGGCCGTAATAGAGATCTCAGCAACAAAGTCATGGATTTGGAGCAGAAGATTAGCTGGAGTCGTAAAGAGGATGAAGGATAGGAAACCCCCTTACCAAGGAAAAGACAACATTTGTAGGAGGAAAGATTGACTAGGATCGAGTGCAGTATGTCCAAGATAAGCCAAAATATTAGGGCCACTGTGGCGAATAATCACAAAATCGCCAGGCATAACACCATTATCATCAATGCAATGGTGGAAAAGCTTGAAAAGAATCAAAAGGGTCCGTTGGTCGTGGATTTGGATGCGGACAGAGGTTCTAGCAGATTGGCTGGTGAAGGGATTTCAACTCGCACCCAGGCCAACACGAAGAAGAAGACCCCGATTTCTTCACATACGGCTCAAATCCTCAAGCAGGGGTTACAGGATATGAAGGATGTTGAAAAGGAGGCCGAGGAATTGATGAAAACCTTGGAGTAGTGCGGTGGTGTTTGTTTCTGGTTTTTTTGGGCGGTCCTTTTTCTGAACCCTGTTGTCTCTTTGTGCTGTCGTTTCCTTTTTGGGACAACAGTTTGTTTATTTGGACTTATTTTACTCTATCTTTTGTTGCTTAACTCTCACGATTTGAGTCCCTATAAAACCTATTTTTAGTTTCAAAATAATTAAATTGCATCATGTTAACAATTTTATTCTGTTGCAAACATATCTAGAAAATGAAAGCCATAAAAAGAAGCCCACAAAAACTCACAGTAACAATCCCATGAAAAAAATATAATTCTATCTGAACAACACCTTATCAAAAATGAAAGAATATAGCCTTTTCAACAACACCCTATCAAAAATTGAAATAATATAGCCTCTTCAGCAACACCTTATCAAAAATAAAACAATATAGCCTAATCTAGAGAACAATAATCAACAATGCGTAATGGAATCAAACATAAATTGTATAACATCAACACATTTTTGATTGCACAAAGAACAAAGAAATGCATAGTTAAAAACCAATGCAAAAATATAACCCAAGCTAGCATAGTCTTTTCTAAACAACTTAACAAAAATTGAAACATTTCTCAACAATACCTTTTGGAAAATGAGATAATATAACCCAAGATAGACAACAACAACCAACAAAAACTACATAACGTTAACAATTTTATTTCATTCCAAACATAGCCACAAAATGGAAACCATAAAGAGAAACCCACAAAAATTCATAGTAACAAACCGAAGCAAAAATATACTCATTTCTCAATAAAACCTTATCAAAATTAAAACTTTATACACACCTATAGATATATATACATATATACATATATATATACATATATACATATATATATACATATATACATATATATATACATATACATATATATACATATATACATATATGTATATATGTATATATATATATATATATGTATATATATATATATGTATATATATAGAGTAACAAACCAATATATGCACATATATATGCATTGTTGATTGCACAAAGCACAAAAAAATATAGAGTAACAAACCAATGCAAAAATATAACCCAAACTAGCCAACAATAATCGACAAAAAATGCATCATGTTAACAATTTTATTTTGTTGATATATATATATATAAAGTTAGATGCACATATATACACATTTTTTATTGCACAAAGCACAAAAAAATGCAAAGTAACAAACCAATGCAAACATATAACCCAAGCTATCCATCAACAATCGACAACAACTGCATCATGATAAAAATTTTATTCTGTTGCAGACATAAGAAGAAAATGGAAACCATAAAAAGAATCCCACAAAAAATCATAGTAACAAATGCATGCAAAAAATACTCTTTTCTAGACAAAAACTTATTGAAAATTGAAAGATTCTAGCCTTCTCAACAACACCCTATCAAAAATTTAAATAATATAGCTCTTCAACAACACCTTATCGAAAATAAAAGAATATAGCCTAAGCTAAAGAACAATAATCAACGTGTAATGGAATCAAACATAAAATATATAACATCAACGCATTGCTGATTTCACAAAGCACAAAAAAATGCACAGTAACAAACCAATGCAAAAATATAACCCAAGCTAGCATAGTCTTTTCTCAACAACACCTTAACGAAAATTGAAACACTTCTCAACAATACCTTTTCAAGAATGAGACAATATAGCCCAAGATAGACAACAACCAACAAAATCTACATAACATTAATAATTTTATTTCATTCCAAACATAGCCATAAAGAAAAACCCACAAAAATTCATAACAATAAACCGAAGCAAAAATATACTCATTTCTCAACAAAACCTTATCAAAAATTGAAAAAATACAGCCTTCTCAACAACACCTTCTCAAAAATTAACAGTGACAAGATCATCCAAAAATATACTTTCTCAATAGAACCTTATCAAAAATTGAAACAATATAGCCTTTTCAACACCTTATTGAAAATGAAACAATATAGCCTAAGAAAAAGAACAATAATCAATAATACCTAATGTAATCAAACATAAAGTGTACAACATCAAATATTTTATTTCGTTCCAACCATAACCACAAAACATAAGCCATAAATCAAACAACATTGGTTTCAATATTGACCCAAATAGAGAAATCCACAAAACTATAGCCACAAAACTCATGCAAAATGATAGCCACATAACATCAACCATAAACGAAACAATATTACTTTTAACAAACAATATAGTCTTTTTTCAACAATACCTTATTGAAAATTGAAACAATATAGCCTTTTCAACACAACCTTATAAAAAATGAGACAATATAGCCCAAGCTAGACAACAACAATCGACAACAATTGCATAACATCAACAATTTTATTTCATTGCATACATAGCCACAAAATGGAAGCCATAAATAGAAATCCATAGAAAATTGACAGTAACAAACCCATACAAAAAATTCTTTTTTCTCAACAACACCTTATCGAAAATTGAAACAATATAGCCTTTTCAACAACACCTTTTCAAAAATGAAACAATATAGCCTAAGCCAGAGAACAATAATCAATAATTCCCAATGGAATATAACATAAAGTGTATAACATTAACTATTTTATTTTGTTGCAACCATAACTACAAAACAAAAGCCATAAATCAAACAATATTGGTTTGAACACTGACCTAGATATCCATAGTTATATTTATGTATATTAATATTTCTGAATCCACTTTCAACTTTAAGAAACAAATACCCTTTTTTTAAATTAAAAACGGAGATCCACTTCTTTCAAATATCCTTTTTGCTCTGGTATTGCTTGTTGGATAGGACAACTACGAGAGTGAGGTGAATTAGTTGTCGTAGATTATTACTTTAAATTTAATTACCATAACTAACACATAAAATGATTAAGTGATTAACCATCAAATGCAAATCCACAAACACAATAACACCATATTTATGTGGATAACCCATAGTGAGGATTAATTCACTCTATAGAGAATATCAAAACTGATAACAAAAAAACTCACTACCTAAGATAAGGCTCACTGTCTGAAATAAGGACAAGTTGTCCAAAATAAGAACTCACCATCCTGACTCACTATCTGAACTCACTGTCCATAGGGATACAACCCAGAGGGCTCACTGCCACAGAGATACAAAGAAGAAAATGAATACCTGTTA
>VDFB02378775.1:0-35129 GCA_007258455.2 Sequoia sempervirens
CGATTTTCCCAAGTGATGGATAATTGGAAAGAGAGATGCATGGTTTTATATCCACAATAAATTAGCTCATTATGACCCAAATCTTGGTTATCAGAGTATGTCTCCAATTCAATATACTTGGTCTATAAATTAGCTCTTTATGACCTAAATCTTGGTTATCAAAGTATATCTCCAATTCAATATACTTGGTCTAATTTGCATAGTGGATCTAAAAGAGTCATCAAAAGACTTGATTGTGCCATGATGTTCATACAACCATATTTTTCCTTTGTTATTTATTATTCTCTTCTAATTGAACCCATGTTGAATTATCTCCTTCTTGGCCATTTGCCAATTCAATTCAAAATTGGATGGCAACTACAAAATTTTCAGGCTAAAAAGATTCAATTATTTTTTAACATGTCATTACTTTAGCATAAATCCTAGTTAGATCATATTTGACATGTTTGAAATTTGGTGCCACTTTCAAAAGGAGATAATGAATGGATGTTTAGTAGTTTAACATCATCACCTACTACCCATCTTTTGAGAATGTTTGGATGTGTACTCGAAATATATATCATAAATCTTATGTGGTCATGTTATTAGAGCTTCACTAGCTCTCCACTCAATTTGAAATGGTGCATTTCCATATACCCTTCCAAATTCAAGTGGTTAAGTAGTGCCACCTTTTGTAGCTAATTGATGCCCACACTACTAGGTGAGCCCATACCAAATCCATACATCACTAGTTAAAATTTGGTTAATCATGTTTATAAGCAATTTTTTAATCCTTATAACCCAAAAATTCATCTGAAAAAATAAAATGTATCAAAGAGGATGATCAATGCTTTCCCAATTTTCTTAATGTTCTTCATTTTGTTCAAACACTACACCAAAGTTTTTCAAGGTCAAGTCTTTGTTAGAGTAAAGGTTTTAACTTAATTATGTTAATTAAGTTACCTTTATTCCTCTCTTAAGATTTCACTTTAGTTTGCATACTGTGACATTTAATAATTATATTAATTATTAAATGTCTATCTATTAGGGTTAATTTTAGGTTTTGCATGATTTCCTTTTAGGATTGATCTCTTTGTATTATTTTAATTAAGTCAATGCAATCTCTCTTGAAGCTTGCAGAGCACCCTTTCTTTTTTGTCTCCATCTCTTCCTTTCTGTGACAGGTTATTTGCATGCAGGTGATCTTCGGGGTCTGTGAAGTTGGCTTTCTCAACTTCTACATGGTATCAAAGCTCCAGACCTACTGCTTCTTGTTCGTGTTTTGAAGGATTTTTTGGAGCTTCAAGGGTTTGGGGTTTTCCTTTTTTGATCCAAGAGGTGGGCGTTTTCAGTGCATCCAGGGTCAAATCAGATCTCTCCATTAAATCCAGAGCTGCCGGAATAGTCAAGATCGACCTTTGTTTCATCAAATTTGGCTTCCGTTTGTCGGATGTGAGTTTGAAGAAAGGGATTTTTTGTCAAATCGGGGGTGCTTGATTTTTCAAAGCATTTTCAGCTAAGCAGACCTCGCCATTGTGTCTGCGTGGTCAAAACCTAAAAATTGCGTAAACTCGCCTATATTTGGTTCAGTTGATTTCTAAGGCAAAAAAAAATTGCGCCGTTGGGTCACGCGGATCAGGTGATAAAAAAATCGTCAAAATATATATATATATATGGAAGAAATTTTTCAAAAAAAATCATTGTAAAAACAAAGCTTTAAAAAAAAAAATTAAGCTTTACAAAGTTTTTTTGTTTTTAAAAACAAAAGTCAAAAAGGAAGGAGTACGTACCTGTGCAGGTACTGACTTGCACAAACCTGTGCAGGCATACCTTCCCATGGCCCACTATTTTTAATGATTATTTTTTTTTAAATCAATTTTTTTTATATATTTTTTAAAAAAATATATAATTTGTAAAGTTTTTTATTGTTTTTTTTAAAATTAAGTCAATGCAATCTCTCTTGAAGCTTGCAAAGCACCCTTGCTTTTTTGTCTCCATCTCTTCCTTTCTGTGACAGGTTATTTGCATGTAGGTGATCTTCGGGGTCTGTGAAGTTGTCTTTCTCAACTTCTACAGTCTTGTCCCTATAAATAAAGAAGCTCTTGAGTCATCTCTAAACGTAGTTCCTATACACTCTTCACATACTAGGTTGCTATTTATCACCTCCTAATAAAACTATTATTTGTGATGGTTTTTCTTATGAATTTTAGAAAATCCTTTAGGATGATGTTGGTCATGATTTATTTTAAGTCTACCTTGAGGCATATCATACTAATTATCTAAGCCTTGTAATTAACCAAGGAAACATCAAGTTCATACCTAAAGCTAGTTGTGTAGAGTTGATCTACAACTTAATGCCCATCACCCTTTTGAATGTCTTCTATAAAATTATTGGCAAAGCTCTAGCCATGTGTAGTATGCATCTCCTCCCAATGGTTGTTTTCCCTAAATAAGCTAGTCTTATTCAAAGTATATGCATCCTTGAAAATGTTATAGTTGCTTGGAAAGGTACGGAATGGGTAGATAGTTTCATTCAATAGGTGTTTTTCATCAAGATTTACTTTGAAAGGGTATATTATAGGATTGATGGGCATCTCATTCTTGGTGTATTTATAGTTCTAGGCTATGGTCCCACCTTCATTGAGTCAATTCAAATGCTCTTTATTAATGGTTCTACTTGCTTGACTATTAATGATGTTTAATTTTAACCCTTTGGCCTTCTCTATTCTACAAGGTAAGGTAAAAGTTCGTAACTATGTCACACTTTTATGGAGGAAACAACCAACACAACTACAAATTTTCAACTTGGATTGCCTAAAGTTGATGTTTATGTTTTGAATTTTAAAATGATGTAAACTAATGAAATACATAAATCTTAGTGTAGTTTATGTTTATATATATATATATAGTGTAACATCACAAATTGTCACCCTTGACAATTTCACACTATGTTTTGCTCCCCCTAAGTTATTAGACCTAATTGAACCCCTAATTTCCTAAATTATGCATTCCATGGCCTATTTTTAACAAATACCGATAAATTGCAAGCAAAAAATAAATGCATTCATCTAATACTTTGTCTCGAACACCTTAATTTATAGAAAATAGGGTTGAGGCATAGACGCCCTATGGCAAATGAGTCCCATTTTGGCAAAAATGTCCCCATATTTTGGCTCCAAATTCAAATATGTTAGTGGTAGCACTTTATTATTTGTAATTCTAATGTCCAAAGTCAATGATCAAGGATTTAATTTACAAGAAATTAAATAATTCCATAGAAATACCTAGCTATTGCATCATTTCAAATCTAACAAGGAGAATCTAGAAACTATTGGCAAAAATTATGATCAAGCATTATCAAACAAGGCAAGAGCAACATTTCAGAGCTTTATTGTATCAATTCAAGATCCAAGCATCATGTCAAATCCTATGTGATTTTATGTATGTTCATGTTATCATTGTTTGTGAAGGCTAACCCCTTTGTAGGTCTCAAAGAAATCAAATCAAGCAAGCAAGATCCAAACCTTTAGGAGATGTGCATAACTTTGAAGTCCTTCAAGGAAGCCATTGAAGGGTGGTGAATTGCAACACTTTGTTGATTCATCATTCCTTCCTATAATTTATCTTTTCTACCATTGGCATTGCTATTGTGGAAGTAGAAACACTAGCATGAGGTTTGACTAAGGCGAGCCCCTAAATGGCACAACCCTTCCTCTCTCTTTGAATGTGCATGTTTCAGTTTTGAAGGAGATTGGAAGAAGATTGAAGATTAATTATCCATTATTGTAATCAAAACCCTACATCTTGAAAACTCATGAAAACTCGCCTACAAAAATATCCAACAGTGATCCAAAAAATTTACAGGTGGAAACGGAAAGCTCTAATCTGGCACTAGAGGAATGTGAAAACAAATTTGAAATCCCTCTACTAGGAAATAAACACCCTATGGTGAATTAGTCCTCCAAAATCAAGTTCAAATTTATACCACATGTGCATAGTGTCTTACTCTATCCATTTCTATTGTCTGAATTTGTATGTGAATTTTTGTGTTTTTTTATATTTGTATCAGAACTGAAATCTACATCATTAGCCTAGTTAGATCGTTGCATTTCATCCCCAAATTCATCTTAGATTTGGTCAAGGGTTGGTTGGCTCACCTTTTAGGCTGTAAGTCAATCACATATCTTGTCCAAGTCCATCAAACCCCCATAATCATATAATTTCCATCCACACACATACAATGAAAATTGGAAAAAGGTGCCAAACCCTAAAGAGTGCAAATCTCGTTTCCCTTTTTCCTACATTTCATTTTGGTGAATCTGACATGTTAACATTATATACCTTCTAAAATTTTAAGCATTGCATCCTAGATCTAGGTTTAGCATTGCATAGTTTTCAATTTTCAATTAGGAATTCATTTTTGAATCATACAAGACATAAAAATTCAAAAAACTGCATATAATATTGCATCATAGGCTGCACTAGGGTTAACTTTGGTCATTCTAGGTTAGATTTGTATTCCAATTGCATCTATAAATCTGCATTGGGTCATTTAAATCTAAAAATAAACTTGAAAATGTTCATTGCATGCATTTAGGTATCTTTCACATAGTTCAAAAAAGTGAAAAAGTTCATTGTTTGTTTCAAAATTGCAACAAAATCATCAATTTCAGAATTTTGCATAGTGGAATCATTCAATTACATTCAAAATTTCCCTTTACTATTCAAATATTTTCAGCATTATTATACACTTGCCTTTTGAATTACATTGTTATAAATAAAGCAAATTCTAGAAAAATATTCACTATCAGACCTATTTGTACACAGACCCAAAAGCCTTAAATAATATCATACATAGTCAAAATTTGAATTTTTTGAAACCCTATCTAGGACATAGATGCCCTAGGATGGCTTTGTCTTTCTATTTTTGGCTCAAATTTTGCTCAGATATTTGTTTCTATGTTCTTTGTATGCTTCTATTGTCTGAATTTTGTTTCTAAATGTTTTGTTGTGTTTGTTTTATAGTTTAGTATTCATCTTGGGCATGTACTTAGTCATTTGAAACTCGCACAAGCTTCACAACCTAGTGTCTTATTACCAATACTTCAATGAGATGTAGTTATAGACTTATGGCATCCTACACTATTGTTACATCCATTGTGGATCCCAAGTCTTCCAAACCTTTCACTTAAGGTATTTCCAGTACCATTCCCATTTTGGACTCTATCCCTAATGCTATCATACCAATAACTCAAACAATTGGACAAAGATCTAGAAGGACTTCAAGACTAACTGAGTACTGAATCTCTAGCTAGCCTAACAGTTCCTATAGTGGATAACCTTAGGAAATTGATTGGTGATGCCCAAGGATTAGAGGTTTTGCATCTTCTAGCCCATATAGTTGATGCCAACATACCTAATATGGCTAGTTGTTCCCAAGCTTTGAGATACAATCAAAGTCAAGGAAGAATTCAAATCTCCCTCCCCACAACTATAGCCTCTATTTCACATACACAAACCTAATTGTCGCTTCAATGATACAACAAAATATTAGCATAACTTCAACCTTAGGCCTTTCCACTAGGAATCCTTATAGTTTTGTGTCCTCGCATTTTACATCTCAAATTTTGTCCCCTCTCATAAATTTGCAACATAGTAGTCCACCAAGCACATACACAATCCCACCATTTTCATTGTATTCCCAAAACATGTCAAGCAATGATTCAATCATCAATCAATTATTTCAAAATATAACCTCCCTTCAACAACATTGAACCAAGCTCAAAATGGAAAACCATCACAATATTTCAAAAGGATCCCTTTTTCACTCAATTTTTTTAAAGCAACCATGCCACTAAACATTGAAATTCCTAGGTTTGAGAAGTACAATGGTAAAGGAGATCCTAATGGTCACATATTGACTTATATGACATCGTGCAGTGACTTCATCTTTGAAGATAATGTAGTGTCGTAAATTGTCACCCATGACAATTTCACACTATGGTTTGCTCCCCTTTAAGGTATTGGACCTAACTAAGTGAAATAAAGAAAAATAGGACTTAATCAAAATGAATTGATCAAAGATGATGAGCCACTATGTTTTTCTTAGTTTTCATTCAATTATGAAGGCTAAAATGCATAAATAATAATAAAAAATGACTCCCAACTGTTATAGCAAAAATAGGGGAAGTTTTGGAAGGCTGAAACAATGTGTACCTTAGAGAAAACTTGTTTTTAGGTCACTAAGGACTCATTCGCCTTTATTGGCGAATGGCTCCCTGTTAAGGTTTCTGAAAACTAACTTCTGGGTTTTGTTCCTTGATCTCTACACATCTAGCTCCTTGATGCTTAGCTCCCGAAAACCTGAAACAAATTGTGTAGCCTTGTTTTTATGTTCTTGCAATATGGATGACAACTTTGACAATTTTGCTCCAATCTTGTTCTCCACTTGAACTTCAACCTATGAACCTGCAAACACACATCCAAGAGAAGAAAAAAACTTGTTGATTGTTAGAGGATAGGGGTTTGCCTTAGTCAAACCCCATTTGGGTAATTAAACCTTGTGATGAAACAATGACATAAAGTCATGAAATATGAAACATGAAATGATGATACCTTGGAGGTTGTCTTGGAATGTAAATTTGCAAACTAACATGAAGTGGCCACGTAGAATGTAGATCTAGATCTTGAATTGGATATGAAACAATGCTTACAAATGGATCTTCAATACTACATCATAACATTAGCTCAACCACATGCTTGATGCACTATGCCTTTGACATGATGATATGATCTTGAATTACTACAATAAAACTTCACTAATCTGCCTTTGAATGCCTTTGAAATGCTCTTGAAGTGTTCTATAATGCTCTTGTGAATGTACTCTTATGATCACTTGAACTTGCTAGGTGAAACAATGTGAATTAACCTTATATTTATACTAAATCTAAGGATTAACCCCAAAATTTAGATAATCCAAGTTGACATCAGATCTAGGATTGAAAATCATTAAAATCCCACCACAAATCAATTCAAAAAGGGGGGTCCTAATCAAGGAGGACCCATTTTCCACCTTGGGCGAATGGATCCTAGCATAATTTTCTAGGACCAAGCTTCGAGGGGATGAAATAACATTAAAAACCCATCTCAAATATGCCAAGAAAGGGGTGTCCTAGGTTAGGAGGACCCATTCTCCAATAGTGGCGAATGGGTCCTAGCACAAATTTCTAGGACTCCAACTTTTCCAATGTAAGTGTTATGTAATATCATTAATGAGTGTCAGGATAGATCCTTGAAAAATGTAATTAATAAGGCTTAGATTTGAATTAAAGGAGCCAATTAACCTCAATTAACCACAATTAATTAATAAAGCCCTAGATTAGTGTGAAAGTGTAATAAAACATTTTACAACACCCTAAATAAGGCACAATTAAGTACATTTTATCATTAAAAAGGGCCCTAGACTTGAATGTGAATGTGTAAAATACATTACAACAATAAATCAAGGCAACATTAGGTTCATTTGTTGTTAATTATTTCCAAATGTAGGAAAATGGGATACTTTTTCCATTAATACACTAAGCATTCAACTTCCTAAATTATGCATTCCACAACTTATTTTAAATATTTTAGGACAATTTGCAAGCATAAAATAAATGATCTCATTTAATACTTTGTCCTCGACTTTTAAAATTTCTAGAAATAGGGTTGGGACATTGGCACCTAGGGCGTCTATGTCCCCCTATTTTGGCTCCAAATTCAAATATGTCGGTTGTGACACTTTATTATTTGAAATTGAAATACTTAAGGTTGGCTATCAAGATTTATTTTTTTGGGAAATTGAATAAATGATAATAAATATCTAGTTATTGCATCATTTCAAATGATCTAGAGAAAATTAAGAACTTATGATCAAGCAATTGTCAAGAGCAGTATTTTTCTGGAAATTATTATAAAAACTCAAGATCCAACATCATGTTCAAGTTTATGTGTGTTTGTGTTGCTTTGTGAAGGCTAAAATTGTTGTAGGTCTTCAAGCATCCAATCATTTAAACATTCAAGTAAAATCCAAGATCCTTGAAGTGGTGAGTTGTAACAAGTGGTTCATTAATCATTTCCTTCCTTTCCTTTATCGGTTCATCATTAACATTATCATTATGGAAGTGGAAACACTAACATGGGATTTTACTAAGGCAATCCCCTAAAATGTCACAAAATTTTCCCTCTTTGTGAATGTGTAGGTTACACGTTAAAGAGGATCAAAGGAAGTTTGAAGACATTTTGTTCTTTGTTGCATTTGAAACCCTAGTCCTTAACAACCCACGAAAAGTCAATTATAGAAATATCCAGAAGTGATTTGTATAGTTTGCAAGCGGTAAATGGAAGTACATATTTGACATTAGAGGATTGCAAAAATATATTTGAAAAATCCCTAGTAGGACAGTGGCACCTCCGGCACAAATGTCCTGATATTTTTTGTTGAAATTTATGCCACACATGCACAGTGTTCTCCCCTTTTATGGTGTTTGATTTCCTCTATGATATTCCAGATCTACTATTTCTACATAAAAGTGATAATTTGCATCATTAGGACAATTAGATCATTACACTTCATAATTAGGTCATTTCTAGATTTGGTCTAGGGTAGGTTTACTCACCTTTCAGGTTGTAGGTCAATCTCATACCTTGTCAAAATCCATCAATCTCCATTCCATACTTGCATTCATCCATTCCATTCTCATAACCCCACGAAACACTTTAGGAAAAGTGTCAAATATCTAAAGGTTTCCCTTTCCCCTACATTTCATTTTGGTGAACTTGACATGTTAACATTATAAACCTTTTGAAAATTCACCCTACATCTAGGTTTTGTATATCATTTTGTTGCATTTTTCATTTTTTTTGTCATAAAAATCTAAAAAACTTGCATTCATATTGCATTGATAAGGTTTGTTTCAATTATTTTAGCTTAGATCTGCATTTAAAATTTCATTAATAAGTTGCATTAGGTCATTTAAACTTGAAAACAAAACTAAAAGTGTCATTTGAATCCATCTAGTTGTCTTGCATATTGTTAAAAAAAAAGAAAAAGTTGCATAGTTCCAGTTCAAGCTTGCATCAAATCATTGTTTTTAGTATCTTCATATAAGTCAATTAGTTCATCCTAGATCTGAAAATTGTATTCAAAATTTTCCATTCATCATTCATACATTTGCATTTTTGCATTTTTCATTTACATAGTCATAAAACCACTTAAATCTAGAAAAATATTCACTATCAAAAATATTTGCACATAGAATTGGGAACATTAAATAGTAGTCAACACACTCAAACTTTGAATTTTCATACACCCTATCTAGACATAGGCACCTTGGGCGCCTATGTCATGCATTTTGTGCCTGAAATTTTCATCACATATCTATCTTTGTATTATATGTTGCATTCTAATATCTAAATTTTGTTTCTATATTTTCAAACTGCCATTTGCTTTCTACATTGTTGTATGTTTGCATTCCTCAATTCACAATATTAAAATCACTAAAATTTGGAAAACAATTACTGTTATATTTGTCTGCAATCACTCACAAAAACCTTAAACAACATAATAGTCAGTGAGACTTTAAATTTTTTGAAAGCTTACCTAGGACATAGATGCCTTGGGAGCCCTTGTCCTACCTTTTCTGGCTCAAATTTTGGTCAGGCATCTATCTTTATGTTTTTATGTTAGTTTTTGGGATCTAATTTTCTTTTCTAGCTATTTTGTTGTGTCTTTTTATCAGTTTAGTATTCATCTTGGGTACACTTGAGAACTTGGAACTTGTATGAGTTTCACAACCTGGTGTCTTATTGTCAATAGTTCAGTGAGACATAGTTCTAGACTTATGGCATCTCGCATCGTTTTTACATCCGTGTGGATCATGAGTATTCTAACTCCTTCATGACAAGTGTTATCAATACTCAACCCATTTTGGACTCTATTCCTAATGTTACCATGCCAATGACAACCTCACAAGCACCTACCTTTACAGATGAGACTATGGTTACCCATGTTCCTGAAGATAAACTAAGAAAATTGGACAAGGACTTCAAAAAACTTCAAAACTATGCGAGTATTGAATACTTTGTTGGTACAACGATCCCTATAATTGACAACATGAGGATATTACTTAATGGTGATCATGGAATAGAGGTTGTGCATAGTCTAGCCTATATAGTTGAAAATAATATACCTACCATGGCTAGTTGCACTCAAGCTCTGGGATACACTCAAATCCAAGGAGGAAATCAAGTATCCCTCCCTACAACTATAGCCTCTATTCCTACATACACAAATCCAATTGTTGCTTCAACAATACAACCAACAATGGGTATAACTTCAATAATAGGTCTTTCCACTGGACATCCTTATGGTTTTGGATCTTCCCATGTTACACCTCAAGTTCCATCACCCCTCATAAATTTGCAACATAGTAGCCCACCTAGCACATACGTAATTCCACCATGTTCACCACATTCCCAAAACATGTCAATCAATGATTCCATTATCGACTAAATTTCGCAAAATGTAACCTCACTTCAACAACAAATCTCAACTTTAAACCGAAACCAAAATAGACAACCATTACAATACATCAAAAGTAGCCCATTGTCACTTGAAATATTGAAAGCACAAATTCCACACCACATAAAGATACCTCAATTTGACAAGTATAATAGTAAGGGGGTTCCTAGCAATCACATATCAACATATTATCATGTGTAGTGACTTTATGCTTGAGGATAAGCTCCTAGATAAACTTTTCCCTAGGTCATTGAAACATGTGACCTTGGAATGGTTTTGTGCATTACCCAATAACTCAATCCATTCATTGAGTGATCTTGTTAATGCTTTCCTCAATCATTTCTAAGTCAACATTGGTCCTAAGATAAATATAACTAATTTAATGTGATGAAAATAAAGAGAAGATGAAAAGGTTACATATTTCATAAGTCGATATCAGTTGATACTATCACAAGTCAATATAACTATTCCTGATGCAGAAATCCAAAGAATGTTCATTGATAACTCGCAAACTGACATAAGGGAAAATGTCTTATTAATGAAATTTTCATCCTTTATACTTGCTTGTGTACAGTGCTTCATGATTATCATAATTCAATTAATAAGTATGAAGAAGCATCTTCATTAGTTCATACTAAGAATCCGAACCTATACCTAAAAATAACTATCAACCATTCAAAAAGTACAATAATTTTTTTATCAAGTTTCACACACCTCCAACCACCAACCACATTGAACCTCAAGTTTCCACTATAAGTTTAGATCCATACCAATTTAGACGAAGAGATAGGTAATTCACACAATTACATGACACTCTCCACTCCATCATGTTAAAATTATGAGTAAAAACCTAATCTGATTGCCTCATGTTAAACATGTGCATACAACTAAACCTCTACCTCCAAATTTCAATCCAAATGCCTTTTTTCACTTTCATTTCACAAATGGACATGTTACAGAACAATGTGTGCACATCTTAAACATCAAGTTCAAGACCTCATTGATTCTAATCACATCCAGTTGGGTGGTGTCAACATACAAGAGAATAAGTCTGTTGCCCCACCTAACCAAAACTAACAAATGTTTACCAATCCTATGTCTAATCATTCAACCAACTTTGTGAAAGCTTTTGATGTTAAGAGTGACATGATAAATATTGACAAAATTGATGATATGAGTGATGACATAAATGACGATAAGAGTGATGATGCGAAGGATGTAGATCGCATGGTTGGTCTCATAGATGTGCAACCTCGTAAGGGCCAAACCATTGTGTTACCTAGAATTTATTTCACTAATTATGGTGCACTTACGCATGTGCCCGATGGTCCTCTCTACATTGCTAGCCATATCAATGAAAAACTTGTACAAGGAATACTCATTGATCTCGCATGTGCAGAGAATGTGATCACTGAGGAGTTCCTCTTTGTGAAAGATCTTTATCAAGATATTTATGAACAATCGAAACCATGGATAAAAACTCATGATTGTTTTTCTCTCCCTATGATTGGATCCATAGCCCTTCCTCTTAAATTTAGACCAAAAAAGGTAGATGTCTCATTCTCCATCAGCCCATCATCAAACCGATTTTGTGTGAAGCTAACCTATCCGTGGCTCCACTCCATGAATGTTATCCCATCAGTCATTCATAAGTGCATAAAATTCCCCTTTGAAAATGAGATATTTGTAGTGCATCATAGTGAATTTAATCCTTTATCTTATCGTGGGAATTTTTCATTGGATTTCTTTTGGCCTAGACATATGGAACCTATAAAGCCTCATGAAGATTTATTTTTCAAGTCATATCAAAAAATTTAAGGCAAAGTGGATAGTAGAACTATCTCTTACTAATATGCCTAAGAATGATAGGTCCATGGTTTTTCCTTCTCCCCAACCCATCATGGATGAACCTAAGCTTGAACCAAAAACACTCCCAAATAACCAAGAAAAGTATGTTGATGTTCCTCCACCTATCTCTTATAAAATACCAAGAGACAATAAAATGATCCCTTTTGTGCCTCCAAAGATTAAAAAAAGTGTATAAACCTAAAGAGATAGTGGTTCCTCAACCCCCAGGGTCTCTTCCATTCGTCCCTTAAGGGAAGAAAAGAAACCAATGGTTGAGAAACCAACTCCTACCCCATCACAACTTGAAAATTGTGCAAGAAGAAACTGAAATGTTAAAGAGCGTAGGCATAGACGTTGTGCTATTGCTCACCAATTGGAGGAAAAGAAAAAAATAGTGTATGATAATCCAACACCTGTGGAAATAAATCAAGAATAAATTCAACTTTCACCAAAACAAGACATGAAACCAAAAAAGGAAATCAAACAAGAAAATTCAACTGCAATTGTCCTAAAACCTCTTGTTGTGATCAATTTGGATGATGATGTTGAAATTGCTAAAATTGATGAGGAGGTGCATAATGAGCTTAATGTTTTATTTTTAAAGCAAATAAATCTAGATGGGGGAAATCATGCTAATCCTCCTAATGAGAGTGACCCACCACATGTTGCACCTAGAGATGCTCCTAGAATGACACTTGTTGTAGTCCCTTTAGCTAGTTATCCACCTTCCATTTGTGATGAGCAAGATTGGGATGTGGATGACCTTCTTAGGCCGGCCCGCACGTGATGTACTATTTTATGTTTGTTCATGTGTTCTTTGTGTTTTCTTGTACATGATGTGATCTCATGTGTTACGTTGCTTAGCATGTTCTTATGTTTGTGAGTTTTATTTGGATGACCCTTGTTGCTTCATTGGCACAGGGATACAAATGAAATGAACTTTTTGTGACATTCTTATATTTGTATCTTGGTTCTTCTATATGTCGTAAACATTATCTTTTCTTTTTGTCTTGTATTTTCCTTTCGGGGATGATGCAAGGCATTGAGACATTTAGGTATCTTCCATGTTGACTCAAAAGCTTCCTTGTTTTCTCTCTCTATGTTTCATTCGTCCTTTGTGTTTGTTGTTCCACGAGTTTTTGGGGGATGATGTTAGTTCCAAGCTCTATTATATCACTGTAGCGAAGACATACACTGACCCCAGATTCATGGATTCTTTAGTGTACCTTTCCATACATTGTTTGTTGCATTGTGTTTGGGGGCAACCCCTTGTCATGAAGTAGCTTTATTTAGAAACATATAATTGGCATGAGGCTTTCCAAATAAGCTCTTGTGATCTTTTGTTACATGACATTCATCATTTTTCTACTTTAAAGTAATTGTTCACAACATGATGTTTAGCAATTCCTTTAAAGTGAGGGCATACATTGGATTTATTTTGCTTCACTTTGTTCATAGAGGTTGAACTTAGTGGTGCGCTGACATTGACATTTGACATTTTCTTGGCTTCACTTAGTTCACATGGGTTGAACTTAGTGTAGCATTAGCATAACATTTTGATCATTTTGTAGCACTTTATCAAGGTTATCAGGGAATATAACTCTTGGTATAGTTATGAGCACACCTTGTAGACCTAGAGTGTGTTTCTCATTTTGCTACTTGTTTGGGGGCTCACCTAGTGAATATCGGACTTCACTAGCCTATGTGTCTTCCCTATTTGTGTTTCACCTAGAAAATATCAAACTTTGCTATTGTGTGTGAAACATAGAAAAATGTAAGTGGGGTGATCAATATGGAAAAAGGTGTGTGATCTATACACTTACACTTTCATAATTTCATTAGGAAAAGATATCCCCAAAGGTAGGATTCACTTTCAACCCTTAAGTGAGTCAACCATATTGGAAGATTTATTGTTTTACTTATGATAGAAAATGATAAATATGATTGAAATGCACTTTTGGGAGATGAAAATAAAATGCTTAATGAACTCAATTATGTGAAGTAAAACTTGGAATGCAAATTTAAAGGATAGCACAAACAAAAACACTAGTTTGTAAGCAGATCTAGGAAGTGCAAAACATGACAAACTTACCTAGAAAAGTGGGTTTAAGTGTCCTACAAGGACTCAATCGCCCAAGGGTGAATGGGTCTTTATACAAGGTTTTTCCTTAGCTTTGGGGGTCCTCTAATGCAGGATATGAGCTTCTATTTTCCCTAGGTTTCACTGTCGAAAAGACAGAAATAAATTTGGGATATGGGTTTTCGTGTCTTGACAACAATGTTGACAAATTTGACAACTTTGCAAAATTGCACTTTTGATCAACTTTCAATCCTTCTTCACCTACAAATCTGCACATACAAAGAGGGTTTTTTTTAATTTTTGGTGGATAATGGTTTTCCTTGGTCAAACCCTAGTTTGGTAATTAAAACTTGATAATGAAATAATAACAAAACGAAGGAATTGATGAATGAACAAAGCTTTTTACACCTCACCAAACCCTTTAATGGCTGCCCTTAGAGAATTAAAGTCTAACACATCTCTCTAAGGATTGTATTTTGCATGAAATGGCTTGATTGCTTGATAGATCTTGATGCTTGAATGTTTGCTCAAAACTTGAAACCTACATCACAATGTTAGCTCCAAAAATATGCATGAACACGCATAAATTTTGACATCATAATAGGATCTTGATTGTTGTTGTAGATGAATAATAAATATGCTCTCTAATGCTCTTGACAATAATATTTGCTCATATGAAATTTGAATTATGCAACTTAGATTTGAATTGATAAAAAGACCTTGTATTTATAGGTGTTCCCTTAATTACTTGACAATTAAACACCACAATCCGACCTTTGTAATTTGAATTTAGATCATTAAAATGCCACCAAAAACATATTAAAAATTGGGTCCCAAGACTTAAGGGGGACCCATTTGCCCTTGGGCGAATGGTCCTAGGACCTAAACCTAAGACATTCAATTTCCAAGATGTCGAGTTCAATGTAGGCATTAATTAAATGTGGGTTCCCCTTTCGGAAAACAAAATTGATTAGGCTTGTGAATCATAATTGGTCCAATTAAAGACTTAATTAAATCCAATTAATTAAGGGGATGCAAACACAGTGTGAAAATGTAAAAGGGTACATTTTTCAACACTACATTTAGCTCCCACTTTAGTGAGAGTATGAGCTTATGCTCAAACTCACACTAAAGTAGACAAATATATATCAAGAGGGGTCCAAGTGTACAAATATTGATGAGATAAGATGACAAAGATTAAGGAGGTTGTGCGAGCCCCCGCGATCAAGATCCCATGGCAAACCAAAATAAGCAAAAAGGGACACACACATATGCATGATATGAAGTAGCAAGACAAGATACACAATCAAACAATGTCAATTCTAATGCAAGAAAAGATGAACTAGCAAGTTGTATTATCCCACGTCCATCAAATACACTCATAAGGATGTAAAATCACTTATAAAACACATGGATCTATAGGAAAGCAAGTTGTGTTATGCTAGGTGGCTATGCAAATATGCTCACAAGGGCTAGTGTAGTCTGATATACACTAGGTAAGCCCCCAAGACAAATATGATAAACACACACTAGGTCTACAAGGTGTGATCCCACAAAACAAGTGGTGATGGGAAAGTCATGTTAGGTCCACAGGATCCCGTACGTTAGCCATACCAAAAGTTATACTCCCTGATAACTTTGATAAGGTGCCACAACATGATCAACATGCTATGTTAATGCAACACTAAATTCAACCTCTATGAACAAAATGAAGCAAGAAATGTCAAAATGTTAATGCCAAAATGAAATAATGCCAATATTAATAAGATAATGCCAATGTAAATAAGATAATGTGAATGTAATGATCACACTTCCTAGGAGATGTATGTTATCATCACTAAGAAGGGAACATGCAAACAATGATTGGGGGACAATATGCCCCCCAATTACAATGTCAACATACTTGTTATTTTGGTATTTTAAGTAGAAAGAGAGGAAGGGGGATCCTTGAAAAGAATTCACACCTCCCAAAAACTAGTTATCCTTTCCCCCCATGTGTAGATACAAATACAACCAACAATGACTATCATGTTGCTGCCAAGATAAATATGGTTGTACTTAAGATTGTACCACCATGAATGGCGATGAGCAAGAGACCTAAAGTTACTAATGTTGGACATAGTGATGAGCAACATGATAGGATGAAGATCATTATCAATTAGAGGAAATAGGTGCATCAACATAAGGGAGAGCACCATAATCCTTAAGATGTTGAATTTTATTATTCAAAGTTGTACATTCATTGGTAGAATGACCATGCACTCGATGATATGCACAAAATGAGATTTTATTATAAAATTTCTTTCGTGTTCTTGGAGGAAGAGTAATCAAGCAGGCTTGGAGAAGATTTAACAAGGTACTCTCTTGATCAATAGTAGAATATGTTCCTTTCTTTTGCAAAAAAGATATTTCTTGCTTAGTACAAGGTGTCATACATACACAAGACTCTTTAGATTGTGAGATTTTGTACTCTCCCTTAAAGGAGGGTGTAAAATATAATGAACCCCAATCATTTCTAATACATATGTTTGAAGATGAAGCAATATTTATCCTAGGAGTGTTTTACGTGATGACATTAATATTAAGCAAAGGTTTATTTGGCGTTGTCGTTTCTTTCAAAGGACAATAACCAAGACCGCTAGTTGTTTCTTGTGTAAGACTCTATAGGGACACAAATACATTGTTCTCTAGCACAACATCCTTTTCGATTATAGTGTTGTTTCAAAATATCATAACATCTTCCATAAAGTTTTTCCATTTCTTTTGGATTTGGTGGTTTCTCGTGATCACAAGTTCATCATATGTGGATCTAGAAAAATTATTTTCCTCTTCTTTGCTAAAAGTTGTGGACTCATGTGGTTTTAATGAATCAAATTTTGTTGATACTATGGCAGCTTCTTTCTTTTTTCTTGATTTTTGTGTAATATTATATTCTCTCATGAACGTAGGTGTAAAATCTAAGGAACCCAAATCATCATCTAATAGTTTCATGATTGATGACAAACACATCTCTTCTTCTTCTTTTATCAGTTCTACTTTTGTAGTTGGTTTCAATGTTGTAAGAGGATTTGTCATTCTTGTTTCAGTTTGCAAACAATTTTAATAGATTTTGGGTTAGCTTTGATTGTGTAGACTTTGTTTTTGTAAGTGTACTTCACTAGACGATGTAACATTGAAGGAACCACATCCATTGCATGATTATAAGGTCTACTTTAGATAATATTATATGATATTTCTTGAGGCATGACATGAATAGGAGTTTGCAATGTAACCTTACCCACTCTAACAAGTAATGTTATCACACCAAGTGGTTGTTTTCCAATATTATCAAAACCACAAATGGAAAAATTATTTGGTTGAATTTTGGTCTTATCCACTCCCATTGTATCCAAAATATTTACACTACAAAAATTAAGTGTCAAACCATTATCAGTGAGAGTACATCTTATGCCACACTTGTTAATTTTAGCCACTATCATCAAAGAATCATTTTGTTTTTGTAATTCTAATGGAGGTAACTCATCTTGGTGAAAGGTAATGTCTAAGTTGATTGAGTTCATACCTTGAATTAGGGCTACTACATCATTTGGTTGCACACTAGGAGGGATAACAACTTGTTGTAAAGCATTTTGAAGCATGCTATGATAAAGAGTAGATGCTTGAATGAGATCCCATAAAGAAATATTAGTAGGAGTGTTTCTAAGTTGTCCCACAAGATCATACTCCTTTCCATTGTGCAAGGGAAAATAAGGAGAACTAGGTAAAATAGGTTGAGGTAATGGTAATGAAGTAGGTATGGTTTGTGGTTTCATATTGTTCCTTATGTTATATGTGTGAGCAACGATATTATAAATCGGTTGCTACAACACATTTTTACTAGTAAGTTGCCTTGCTAAATTTAAGATAGCTCTTAGAGGTAATAATTTGTGTTGAGGTGATCTTATGATAAGAATTGCTCAGGAGATGACTTGGGAGGCCTCATAATTAAAGGAATCTTAGGAGGTCCAAGAATTAGAGGAGACTTAGGAGGACCAATAATTAAGGGAGATCTAATGTTCAGAACCTCAATATATTTGTCCTCATTTTGATGATCTTCTAGTGAGGGGGGATCAAAGGTTGACTTAGGCTCTTCATCTATACCATATTTTGAAAGAAATGTATCTATGATATCATCTTTATTTGGCACAATATCTTCCCAGATGGGAGAAGAATTGGAAGAGGGACAAACACAATTCTCATGATTCTTAATGATTGTATCTTTTTTCACCAAGATACCTTAATCACAAGTAGGAGAGGTATCGAGAGAAGAAAAACTATGGTTTTCATTATTATCAATGATTGCACTCTCTTGCACTAAAGTATTCTCACAAGTGGGAGAGATGTTGGGAGATGAATGTAGACTAGGCAAGGTGATGTTAAGAAATGTGTCAATGATCTCATACTCTTGCACCATAATGTCCTCCTAAGTGGGTGGGGTAGAGGGTGAGGGACAAACAAGATTCTCATGACACTCAATGAGTGTATCTTCTAACACCAAGATACCTTTGTCACAAGTAGAAGAGGTATTGGGAGAAGAGAAACTATGATTTTCATGATTGTCTATGTTTGCATCCTCTTGTATCAAGAAATCCTCACAAATAGGAGAGATATTAGGGGATGAATGAAGGATAGGCAATGTGGTATTAAGGCATATGTCAACAATTTCATTCTCCTACACTGATATATTCTCATAACTAGGAAAGATATTAGAAGAATGACTAACATGCTTATTAGTGAGCTTTTTCTTGGAATACTTGAAAAGGAAAGACGCTAACATTTAGAGTTTTGAGTGTGTGCCAAAAATGAAAAGTAATCTATCCAACTTATGCAATGCTTCATAAATGTAAATATTTGTCCTAATGATTTTCAATACTAAAATGCATTTTTTTTCAAATTTGAAACAAATCAAACAAAATGACACTTTTCTTGCACATGCAATAACAATTTCTCATATTTTCAAAGTATGGTTTGAATAGCAGAAATAGGAAGTCAAAATAGAGACAATAATGTATGCAAAAGTTTGTGAGGACACCTATGCAGGGAAAAATTTGCCCAAGGGTGAATGGGTCCTTGTATAGAGGTTTTAAAAATGAAAAATACAAATTTTGAGTTATTGTTTGTTCTCTCTATTTCAGGTTACAGACTGTGAATTTTGTGACAGATTTTTTCAGGTTTTAGGTGTCTTAGTGCAAGTGCAATTAGTGACAAATAGTGAACAAACTGACAACTTTTGAAATGCAATTTGAACTAAACTTTGAATGTGACTCAAAGACACCCTTGATATAACTACAATGCAAGATGTATGCACAATTTATGCTATATTTTTTATTTTTTTTGAATTTAAATGATGAAAAGTACAATTTTAAAACCCTAAACACAAACTAATGCAATTTTGAAACCCTAAATGAAATTCAATGTCAACTAATGTAAATCCCAGATATAGGGCTTGAATTATGGAAAATGTCAGAAGGTATGTAATGTCAACATGTTGAGTTCACCAAAATGAAACATAGAAAAATGTAAGTGGGGGTGATCAATGTGGAAAAAGGTGTGTATACTCTTACACTTTCCTAATTTCATTAGGAAAAGAGATCCCCAAAGGTAGGATTGACTTTCAACCCTTAGGCATGAGTCAACCCTATTGGAAGATTTGTTGTTATCCTTATGACAAAAATTTGATAAATATGATTGAAATGCACTTTTGGGAGATGAAAACAAAATGCTTAATGAACTCAATTATGTGAAGTAAAACTTGAAATGTAGAGTTACATGATAGCACAAATAGAAACACTAGTTTGTAGCCAGATCTGGGAAGTGCGGAACATGACAAACTTACCTAGAAAAGTGGGTTCTAAGTGTCCTACAAGAACTCATTCTCCCAAGGGTGAATGGGTCTTTGTACAAGGTTTTTCCTCAACTTCAGGGGTCCTCTAGTGCAAGATTTGAGCTTATGTTTGCCCCAAGTTTCATTGTTGAAACATTGGATAAATATGGGATCTGAACTTTTCCATGTCTTGAAAACAATGTTGACAATTTTGACAACTTTGCAAATTTTCACTTTTGATCAACTTTCGATCCTTCTTCACCTACAAATATGCACATAGAAAGAGAGGAGAAAATACCCTGGTTTGGTAATTAAACCTTGATAATGAAATAATGACAAAATGAAGGAATTGATAAATGAACAAAGCTTGTTACATCTCACCAAACCCTTTAATGGTTTCCCTTAGAGGATTGAGGTCTAACACATATCTCTAAGGATTGGATTTTACATGAAATGGCTTGATTTCTTGATAGATCTTGATGCTTGAATGCTTGCTTGAAACTTGAAACTTACATCACAATATTAGCTCCAAAAACATGCATGAACACACATAAATCGTGACATCATGATAGGATCTTGAATGTTATTGTAGATAACTGATAAATATACTCTCTAATGCACTTGACAATAATATTTACTCATATGAAATTTGAGTTATGCAACCTAGATTTGAATTGATAAAAAGACCTTGTATTTATAGGTGTTTCCTTAATTACCTGACAATTAAACACCACAAGCCGACCTTTGCAATTTGAGTTTAGATCATTAAAATTACACCAAAAACATATTAAAAATTGGGTCCTGAGACTTAAGGGGGACCCATTCTCCCTTGGGCGAATGGGTCCTATGATCTAAACTAGGACACTCAATTTCCAAGATGTTAAGTTCAATGCAGGAATTAATTAAATGTGGGTTCCCCTTTTGGAAAACAAAATTAATTAGGCTTGTGAATTTATAATTGGGCTAATTAAAGGCTTAATTAAGTCCAATTAATTAAGGGGATGCAAACATAGTGTCAAAAATGTAAAGGGCTACATTTTCAACACTACAGTGTGAGTCATAAATGTTTTTTTATGGTTGCTAGCATAATACAACTTGTTAGCCCATACCCCATTTTCCTTTTTCTTTGCATTTACTTTGACATTGTATGTTTCTGTGTCTTGTCTTATTGCATATAATACATGTGTGTTCCTTTGTGCCTATGTTGTTTTATCATGGGATCTCGGGTCTTGGGGGCTTGACCACCTCCTTGATCCTTAGTCATCCTATTTCTTCAACTTTTGCACAATTGGACCCCTCTTGATATATATTTCTCTACTTTAGTGTGAGTTTGAGCATAAGTTCATACTCTCACTAAAGTGGGGGCTAAATGTAGCATCTTAAATTGTCACCCATGACAATTTCACACTATATTTTGCTCCCCTTTAAAGTATTGGATCTAACTAAGAATTCAAATTCCTAAATTATGCATTCCACAACTTATTTTAAATATTTTACGATAATTTAAAAGCATAAAATAAATGCTCTTATTTAATACTTTGTCCCTGACTTTTAAACTTTATGAAAATAGGGTTGGGACGCAACCACCTAGGATGCCTATTTCCCTCTATTGCATAATTTCAAATGATCTAGAGAACATTGAGGAGAACTTATGATCAAGCAATTGTCAAGAGCACTAATGAGCATTCAAGAGAAAAAAAATCTAAGCATTATTACAAAAATTCAAGATCCAACATCATGTCCAAGTTTATGTGTGTTCATGTTGCTTTGTGAAGGTTAATATTATTGTAGGTCTTCAAGCATCCAAGCATTCAAGCAAATCTATCAAGCAAGATCCACGATCCTTGAAGTGATGTGTGTGACTTCAGACCTTCAAGGAAGCCATTGAAGGGTGGCGAGTCTTAACAAGTAGTTCATTCATCATTTCCTTCCTTTCCTTTATAGATTTATCATTGGCATTGTCATTGTAGAAGTAGAAACACTAACACAGGATTTGACTGAGGCAAGCCCCTAAAATGGCACAACATTTTCCCTCTTTGTGAATGTGTAAGTTACAAGTTGAAGAGGATCAAATGAAGTTTGAAGACACTTTTTTCTTTATTGTGTTTGAAACCCTAGTCCTTTACAATCTATGGAAAGCCAATTAGAGAAATATCCATAAGCAATCTAGATAGTTTGCAAGTGGGAAATGAAAGTATAGATTTGACATTAGAGGACTATGAAAATAGATCCAAAAAATCCCTAGTAGGACAGTGGCACCCCCAACACCAATGTACTAACAATTTCTATTAAAATTTATACCACATGTGCACAATTTCCTCCCCTTTCTATTTCTAGTGTCTAATTTCCTTTGTGATGTTCCAAATCTATTGTTTAAGTATAAAAGTGGTAGTTTGCATCATTAGGACAACAAGATCATTACACTTCATAATTAAGTGATTTCCAAATTTGGTCTAGGGTAGGTTGACTCACCTTTCAGGTTGTAGGTCAATCTCATACCTTGTCCAAATCCATCAATCTCCATTCCATCCCTGCATTCATCCATTCCATTCTCATAACCCCATGAAACACTTTGGGAAAGGTGTCAAATCTCTAAAAAATTTCCTTTCCCCTTCATTTCAGATAAGCTCCTAGCTAAAAAATTTCCTAGGTCATTGAAAGACACAACCTTAGAATGGTTTTTCTCATTATCGAATAACTAGATTCATTCATTAAATGAACTTGTTGATGCATTCCTACAACATTTCCAAGAAAACATAGCTCCACAAATCACATTAATTGATTTAGTGAGATGCAAACAAGGAAAACATGAAAAAGTGACATACTTCATAGGACGATAACAATTATTGTACTCACAAATCAATCTTAATCTTCTTGATGCTAATGTTCAAAGCGTATTCATTAAGAATTTACAACTTGATATTAGAGATAAGATCTTATTGATGAGATGTCCATCCTTTACACACTTTTGTATGATTCCTTGTGACTATCAGAATGCAGTTAGTCAATATGAAGAAGCATCTCCATCAACTCATACTGGAAAATCTGAATCTGTACCTCAAAAAAGCTATCAACCATTCAAGAAACAAAACAAGAACTTTATCAAGATAAACACACCTCAAACAACCAACCACATTGAGCCACAAGTCGTAGCGATAAGTTGTTGGATTCCCTCCATTCAATTATGTTACAACTTTTGAGCAAGAACCTAATCCAGTTACCTCCGATAAGACCTATGGATACATCAAATCCTTTATCTCCAAACTTTAATCCAAAATCCTTTTTATCAATATCATCATACGCATGGACATGATACAAAATGATGTATGCATCTTAAACATCAAGTGTAAGACCTCATCGATTCTAATCACATCAAGTTGGATGGTGCTAATGATAAATAAAATAAGTTTGTTGCCCCACCAAAGTGATATTTGTAAATCTTTACAAATCCCATGCCAAATCATACATCCAAATTTGTGCAAGCTTGAAATGATATGAATTTTTTTTTGTATTGAATATAGTTTGTCAAAATTTACACAACACTGTTGCAATAGTTCACCGCTCTAAGATATCAACATAAAATTACATTTTTGAGGACTGACGTAGTCTAGATTTGATTAACATAGATATTTTCTGAATAAAACTTTCAATCCTAACGTTCACCATTACAAAGGTCTCCAGATTTGGTAGTCAACAACCAAATCCACTGGTCTAAAATAAATGGTCAATCTCATAGATGTTCAACCTTGTAAGGGAAAAACCACTTTGTTACCCAATATTACTTTTACCCATATTGACACATCCATACATGTGCTCGATGGTCCTCTCTATTTGTCGGACATATCAATGACAAACCTACACAAGGAATACTCATTGATCTTGTGTGTGTAGAGAATGTGATCACTGAGGAGTTTGTGTATGTTCATGAGCTTTATTAAGAATCTTATGAACAATCAAAAGCATGGTTGAAAACTCATGATGGTTTTGCTCACCCTACGATAGATTCAATCACTCTTCCTTTTAAAGTTGGACTGAAACATTTAGATGTCTCATTCTTTATCATCTCGATGTTGGACCAATTCCATGTGAAGCTAGGCTACCCATGGCTATGCTCCACGAATGTCATTCCATCAGTTATTCACAAGTGCATAAAGTTCTCATTTGAAAATCAAATATTTACAGTGCATCATAGTGGGTTTAATCCTTTGTCCTCTTGTGGAAATTTTTCATTGGATTTCTTTTGGCCTTCTCGTGAAGGATTCTTTTTCAGGCCATATCAAAATTTTAAGGAAAAGCGTATAACAAAGTTATATCTTAGCAATATTCCTGAGAATGATAGGTCTATGGTTGTTCCTCCTCATCCATTAGTTGTGGATGAACCTGTGTTTGAAGTAAAGGCCCTTCCAAGTAACCAAGATAAATATGTCGTAGTTTCTCTACCAATATCATATAAAAGACCAAGATATAATCACATAATCCCCTTCGTGCCTCCAAAATAAAAATAAGTGTATGGGTGTAAAGAGACAACGATTTCCCAACCCTCAATGGTCCCTTTAGTTCCTCCCCTAAGGGAAGAAAAGAGACCAATGGTCAAGAAACCCACCATTACTCCTTAACAAATTGAAAATTGTGCAAGAAGAAACAAAAATACTAAAGAACGTAGGTGTAGACGTCATGTTACTTCTCATCAATTGGAAGAAAAGAACAAAATGACACCTCAAGATCAAACACCTATGCAAACAAATCAAGAAGAATTACAACTCTCACCAAAAAAAGACATGGAATTGAAACAAGAAATAGAACATGGGCATACAATTGAAATTATCATTAAACCTCCCATGGTGATAAATTTAGATGATGGAGATGAAATTACTAAAATTGATGAACAAGTTCATAATGAACTAAATTTTTTGTTTTCAAAGTCCTTGAATTTAGATGGGGGCAACCATGATGATCCTCCTAATGAGAGTGACTCACCATGTGTTGAACCTGGTAATGATCCTAGTATGGTACTTGTTGTAGTCCCTTTGTCTAGTTGTCCACCTTCTATATATGATGGGCAATATTGGGATGTAGACAACCTACTTTAGGTTAGCTCGTGCATGCAATAACTTTGTTATGTTTACTTTGTGTGTATTCTCTGTGTTTTCTTGCATGTGATGTGATCTCCCATGTTGTGTTTCTTGGAATGTCTTTGTGTTTGTGAGTTTTCTTAATATGACCCTTGTTGCTTCATTGGTGCAAGGATACAAAGGAAACAAATATGTCATGACATTCTTCTATTGTATCTCTATTCTTCTCTATGTCGTGAACATTGAATGTCTTGTGTGTTTCTTTTGGGATGATGCAAGGCGTTGAGACATTTAGGTCTCTTCCATGTTGACCCAAAAGTTTATTTGTTTTCTCTCTATGTGTCATTATTTCATTGTGTTCATTGTTCCATGAGTTTTTAGGGAATGATGTCAATTCCGAGCTCTATTATATCACCATAGAAAAGACATATACTGACCCTAGATCCATGGATCACTTCCATGTTCATCTTTTGTGTTGATTTTGGCATTGTATTTGGGGGAAATCCCTTGTCATGATGTAGCTTTATTTGGAAAAATATCATTGGCATATGGCTTTCCAAATAGGCTCTCATGTCCTTATCACGTGCCATTTATCATTTTTCTACCTTAAAGCAATTTCTCACAACATGGTGTTTAGCGATTTCTTTAAGGTGGGGACATACATTGGCATTATTTATTTCACTTTGTTCATGGACTTAGTAGTGTTTTGACATTGGCTTTTTTTCTTCACTTTGTTCACACATGTTGAACTTAGTGATGCATTGGTATAAAATCTTGATCATTTTTGTAGCACCTTATCATTGTTATTAGGGAGCATAATTCTTGATATGGTTGTCAAAGGGTACACACCTCATGAATATCGGACTTCACTACACCTTGTGTGTTTCTCATTTTCTACTTTGTCATGAGGGCTCACCTAGTGAATGTCAAAGTTCACTACCTTGTGGTACCTTTTGTTTGTGATTGACCTAGCAAATATCAAACTTTGTTAGTCCGTGAGTCATGAACACCTTTAATGTGGATGGACTAGCATAACACAACTTGCTAGTCCTTACCCTCCTTTTGCATTTTATGTTGACATTGTATATGTTTGTGTATGTTGTCTTGTTGTATTTCATACATGTGTGTGTTTCTTTGTGATAATGTTGTCTTTCCATGGGATCTTGGATCTTAGGGGTTTGTGCACTCCTCCTAGATCCATTGTCATCCTATCTCTTCAACATTTGGAGAATCATAACCTCTCTTGACATATATTTTCTACTTTAATATGAGTCTGAGTGTAAGTTCATACTCTCACTAAAGTGGGGGCTAAATCCAACATTGTAAATTGCCACCCTTGATCATTTCACACTATTTTTTTCTCCCCCCTAAGTTATTGGACCTAATTGAACCCATAATTTCCTAAATTATGCATTCTATGGCCTATTTTTAATAATTACCAAAAAATTGCAAGCAATAAACAAATGCATCCATCTAATACTTTTCCCCTGACACCTTAATTTCTTGAAAATAGGGTTGGGACGTAGACACCCTATGGTGAATGAGTCCCATTTTGGTAAAAGTGTCCCCCTATTTTGGATCCAAATTCAAATATGTTGATGGTGGCTTTATTATTTGCAATTCAAATGTCAAAAGTTGGCTATTGAGATTTAATTTGTGAGAAATTAAATAATTTCATATAAATACCTAGTTATTGCATCGTTTCAAATTTAACAAGGAGAATCTAATAACTATTGGCAAAACTTATGATCAAGCATTATCAAGAGAATTATCAAACAAGTCAGGAGTAGCGTTTCAGAGCTTTATTGCAACAATTCAAGATCTAATCAGCATGTCAAATATTATGTGAGTTTATGTATGTTCATATTATCATTGTTTGTGAAGGCTAACCCCTTTATAGGTCTCCAAGCAAGAAAATGAAGTGAGCAAGATCCAAACCTTAAGGAGATGTGCATGATTTCATTCCTTCAAGGAAGCCATTAAAGGGTGGTGAGTTTCAACACTTTGTTGATTCATCATTCCTTCCTATCATTTATCTTTTCTATAATTGACATTACCATTGTGGAAGTGGAAACACTAACATAGGGTTTGACTAAGGCAAATCCCTGAATGGCACAACCCTTCCTCTCTCTTTGAATGTACAGGGTTTAGGTTTGACAGAGATTGGAAGAAGTTTGAAGATCAATTATCCATTGTTGCGATCAAAACCCTACATCTTGACAACTCACAAAAACTCACCTATAAAAATATTCAGCAATGATTTGATAAATTTGTAAACGAAAATGGAAAGCTCTTATCTAGCACCAAAGGATTGCGAAAATATATCTAAAATCCCTCTAGAAGGACACAAACACCCTATGGTGAATTATTCCTCCATAATCGGGCTCAAATTTATACCACAGGTGCACAGTGTCTTGCTTTGTCCATTTCTGTTGTCCAAGTTTGAATGTGACGTTCTATGCTTTTTGTATTTGCATCAGAACTGATATCTACATCATTAGCCTAGTTAGATCATTGCATTTCATCCCTAAATTCATCCTAGATTTGGTCAAGGGTTGGTTGACTCACTTTTCAAGTTGTAAGTCAATCACATATCTTGTCCAAGTCCATCAAACCCCCACAATCATATCATTTCCATCCACACACATATAATGAAATTGAAAGAAGTGCCAAACCCTAAAGAGTGCAAATCTCTAAAAGAGGTTTCCCTTTTTCCTACATATCATGTAGATATATATTTTTTAATAAAATTAAGAGAATTATTTTAATTGTTGATTTTTTTAAGTGGGGTCAATGGGATGTCACATAAAAAGAGAAAAAAAAATTGCTAGATTTTTTCCAACACACATAACTTGAAAATATAGTACATGGAAAAAATCAATAAATATTTATTTTTAATAATTTTCAAAGTTGAATTTAATCAATATCTCACCATAACCAAACCTTTGTGAAGAGAAAACACTTTCCCCATAACCAAACCTTGTGTAATGAAATAACTTGCACAATAGAAGAATATGATATGAGATATGCTGAAAATACTTGATAATAACTGAGAATAACAAGCCACTTTGAGGGGCAACCTTCAAATATCTCTAATGAGAACACAATTCACAATATGATGATGAAATAAGACTTACTATCTCCTATTTATAACTATTTATGCCTAGGATATCACCCAGACTGACTTAGATAGCCCAAAATAAGCCTTAGACTGACCTAAATAACTAAATAATAATATAATACTGATAATATGACTTAATTAAGAGTTAATATAGCCACAAGACGACTATTCATAACCTTATGTACACCAATATTAAGGGCGTAGGATGCCCCCTCTTCAAATAAGCATTATCCTCAATGCTAATCAAGTGTGGATTCTTCTAAATGAACTCCTTGTCCTCCCATGTGGCATCTTCGACTGTTAAATTCTTCCATTGGATGAGAGACTTAGTGAGAGTTCTATTCCTCAACTTCTTTCAGGTAATGTCTGGATTTAATTTGCCTTTGGTTCCAAAACACCCTCCTCTTCACATTCCGTACATCATTATCTTTTATTGAAATATTATGTCTAACTACTCTCTTCAAACAAGAAATATGCAAAAACTAGATGTATCTTTAATGTGGGTGAGGAACTCTAGCTTGTAGGCACACTACCACCTTTTGCATGATTTGCATAATACCTTTGGAGACACAACTTCTATTATCTTTTGTTGCCTACTGGGATTTTCTTATGGCCAGGCCCTGGCATTAATCTGGTAATCCCAACAACTTCCCAAACTTTCTACATAATATTATTGTCTACCTGCTGCTTCCATTCGATTGAGGTGCCAGCGCATAAATTCTCCTTTGAGTCCCTTCCCAGCAATTCGGTGATTGACAAGCAGCGGTCCCCACTGACTGGAACTCTGGCAGATAATTCCTCTAATGATGATGATGTGATGGAAGGAGGATGATATCCATATAGTACCATAAATGGAGACATTTTTGATGAGCTATGAAAAGAAGTGTTATACCACCATTCTGTTAGTGGTAGCCAATCTACCCATTGAGATTATTTCTCTGAAGTGAAACAATGTAGATATCCCTCCAAACACTTATTAACAACCCGCCTCTATCCCATTGAGGTGGTATGAAGAGCTACAATTCAATTGAGTACCTAAACATGAGAATAAATCTTTCCAAATGTGACTAGTAAAGATAGGATCATGATCATTGTTAATAACATTAGGTGTACCATGTAGCTTTCGTATATTAGATCCAAAAAATCCTTTGCCACTGCACTTGTTGTAAAAGGATGTAATGTAAGTCATGTGATGCAAGTGCAACCTACCCAAGTAGATACCTACTAAGCAAGCTTATGCTATCTTAGATGTATACAATGTAATAAAGTAATGAAATAAATGCAATAACACCCCCCATAATCTTAGTTTGGGTTGTGAACCAAATATTTTATGAAGTGTAACGTCAGAATTCTTTTGAGTTCAATTAGGTCTCTTTCACCTAAAGGAGAGATAGGATCCTACAATTCCAAAATCTAGTTGGTCTACCTAAAAATAATGCAAGATGATGGAAATATGCCTCTAAATTCAAATATCTACGCAAAAACTGATAAAATTTATTGATTATTTATGCAATCATAGTTGAAATATGGTTTTGAAACATGATTATGATATGCAAAAAAATACCTAGAAATGAATGCAAATCGCAAATATAAATGGATAAAATCGAAAGACTCTAAGTAAACTTTGATGAAGATCAAATGGATATCTAGAATGGATGCTGATCCTGACTTTTATTTCAGGGACTCTATCTTCACATCTTTAAGCAATTCGTCCTTGCATTCATGAAATCCCTGAGCCCGTTTCTGCATAAAATGGCACCAAAAATGCAGAAAAAACTAGACTAGGGCCTGGAGCAAAGGACTCCTTTTGCCCACTTTTGGAATTTCTTGGAAGATCTAAAAGGTGGAAGAGGAGCCTTAGTTTGCACCTTTTGTTTCTCCAAGTGTCTCGGTTCAAACTCACACCCAGCCAGGGCAGGACTTTTTGTCATGTTTTGTCTTAACGCAATGAAGAGATGACTCAAAACTAAAATGCAATATTCAATGATTTCAAGCCTCCCAAGATGTTCAAGTATAATCTAAACAAAGACAAATATAAAGATAAAATGTTGGATTTAGCATGGTTTGCCTCTGGCTGGTAAATCCCTTTAGGCACTAAACCAAATGAAGAAAAGAATGTAAATGAAGCATGAAAATAAAATGGAGCTGGCTCCTTCATGAAGATTTCCATCTTGAATTTCTGGCTGGCATGTCATGAAGAGCTCCTACTCCTGGAATGTCCAGTGAAGCTATCTTGATGACTCCACGATGAACCCTAACTTTGCCTGGACTCCTCGGAGGGAGACAAGACAAATGAATGAATGGTAAGAGATGTGTGGATGAGTTATGAGATTATGAATTAGGGCTTAGAAGGTTGATTTTATAGGAAATTCACCTTATTCACCCATAAATTGGATCCCCAAGGCCGACATGAAGAAAAATAAAACTTAAATCCCAAAATTTCTCGCTCAAAAGTAAAAAATGGCCCAAATGGGACTCATTTGCCACCCTGGGCGAATCAGTCCTAGAGGGACCCATTTGCTAGTTAGGTTGTTGGGGAATGAGGAAATCAGGTTTATATGATGGATGTGTGGTTATTTCATCAAATTAAGCCTTGGGATGCACAATATGGGGGTAATAGGGGCCTATTAGTTATGATGTAAATGTCAATTAGGGCTTGGAACACAAAATTCAATATGAAAGTGTGATTAAATACACTTTACAACACTAAAATGAGGTCCAATTAGCCTAGAAAGGCACAACATCCAATGTGAATGTGTAATACATATTACAACACTAGATTAACATTAAGTTTATTTTACAAGCCTTCTAGATTGATGTGAAAATGAAATTAAATATATTTTATAATGTTGAATTAAGGGAAGATGGGTTTCACAACACTTTACAACACCTTTACAAGACATCGTTAAATGTGTTTTATTGAGTTTGCAAAGGTCCAAGACCTAGTGTGGATGTGAAAAACACCTCACAACACCAAATAAAGGTCTTATTAAGTCTAGTCTATCATAAATTATTCCCAAATCAAGCAAGTTGCCTTTTTTCTACGGTATAGGTGGGTAGGATAGATTATTAGATGTATCCTAATAAATGTG
Source organism: Sequoia sempervirens (assembly GCA_007258455.2). Classification (NCBI taxonomy): domain Eukaryota; kingdom Viridiplantae; phylum Streptophyta; class Pinopsida; order Cupressales; family Cupressaceae; genus Sequoia; species Sequoia sempervirens. Next base: position 31,617 of record VDFB02378775.1, read on the forward strand.
TAGCCATGTTTGGTATTGATGTACAAAGTGATCCCCTTGAAAAGTAGAAAAGGGGAAAGTCCAAGGGAAAAGACTCACCCCAAGAGAGGATGAAGATAAAAGAGATAGGTGGCTCCACTTTAAAGACTAAAAAATATAAAACCCCATGTGAGAAAAAATCCCCCTAGAACATAGAGAATAAGAGAGACCATGTGGCCCCCTTAAAGTGTAGTCACCCACACTAATGGTGGATGCTCAACTTAGAATTGTGAAGATGATCCAAAATCACCAAATAAAATTTCTCCCTTGGGGAGAAGAAAAATAAATGGAGAACATGAAATATCTTCCCATTCCAAGAATGAATGTGAGGGAAGAAGGTACAATATATAAATCTATAGAAGCTACTTATATATTACCATGCTAGTGTTAAAAAAGTTATGGCTGAATTAAGACTCCCAGGCCTAACAACAAAAAGTGAAAATTCAAAACCATGTGAAAACAAATGAATAATATTCACCATAGATGTGGATGATGTAATCTTTGGATAATGTGGAAGCTTTTCCAAAATAATTTCAAATAATGACAAATGTTAATATCATGAATCAAGTAGTAAGCAAGGTTCAAGTATAGTAAGCATAGATATATGGTGCTTGTAATGGAATAACTTGCACAATAGAAGAATTTGATATGAAATATGTTACTAATACTTGATAATAACTTAGAATAACAAGCCACTTCAATGAGGAAAACCTCCACATATCTCCAATGAGAACACAATTTATCATATGATGATGAAACAAGAATCACAACCTCCTATACATACCTATTTATGCCTAGGATATCACCCAAGCCAACTTAGATAACCCTATATAAGCCCAAGGCCAACCTAACTAACCAAATAATAATATAACAATGATAACATGACTTGATTAGGAATTAAGATAGTAACAAGCCAACTATTCATAACTTGATGTACTCTAATATTAAGTGTGTAGCATACCCCTTCTCTTCAGAGAAGCATTGTCCTCAATGCTAGGAAATTTTTGATGTTTTTGAATGAAATCCTCGTCCTCCCATGTGACATATTCAATTGGAAAATTCTTCCATTGGATGAGATACTGAGTGAGTGTTTTGGTCCTTAGATTACTTGTGTGTTTTTGAAGAATAAACTTTGGTTCCACTATGATTCTTCCTTCTTCATCAAGCTCTAGTAATACTGTTTGAGTGGGGATATTATTCCCAATTACCTTCTTCAAACGAGAAACATGAAAAACTAGATGTATCTTTGTTGTTGATGGAAATTCAAGCTTGTAGGCAACACTACCTATCTTTTGCATGATTTGATATGGGTCATAATATTTTGGAGATAACTTATTATCATTTGACTATTGCTTCGGTGAAATTTGCTTGTAAGGTTTCAATCTCAAGAAAACCCAATCCCCAACTTCAAAAATTCTTTCAATATGATGTTGGTCCACCTACCACTTCATTTGATTTTGTGCCATGGATATATTCTCTTTAAGTCCTAAGAGTGCTTGTAGTTGAGGAAGCATGTGGTCCTTCACAACGTGAACTCTTGGTGACACCTTCAATGATGATGTGATGGAAGGAGAATGATATCCATACAATGCCATAAACAAAAACATTTTTGATGAAATATGGAAGGAAGTGTTATACCACCATTATGCTCGTGGTAACCAATCTACCCATTGAGACTATGATGTACGAAATGCAAGAACGAGTGCCACAGTAAAAAAATCTATCCCAAGAAGCTATTCTATGAAATTTTCTAGGTTATGGGTTATTTAATAAAGGAGGGCCCATACAATTTGAAGACTAGGAGTACACAAATACTCTTTACACAGGGAGAGGAGTCCACTCCATCAAAGCCACATAATGCATCTCCATGTAGTTATCAAAACCAAAGAGGAGGATGAAGCCAAATACAATATGACCCTGAAGGACACCCTATCATACAATGCCAAAAATGTAGCAAATGTAGACACTAAAAATTATCACTAGCCCCATGACTTTATTAAAACCCCTTTTTTCATGCTTGATAATTAAATAATCTTAATTATTTAATTATTATCTAATGTCGTAAAGTATTCTATTAATTATCTAATGTTGTAAAGTATTATATGTCCTCTTTTTATTAAATTATTTAATTAATTCATTTTATCCTTCTATGTCCTCTTTTGATTAAATTATTTAATTATTCACTTTTATCTTTTTCTATCACAAGTTAATTAAATTTTATTTAATTAAATGACTCATCTTTTCTCTCACTTTTTGAATTAAATTTCTATTTAATCAAAAAGTTAATTTGCCTTTTCCTTTTGCATTTAAATAATGTTTCCATTATTTAAAAATGCAATTTCCCTCTCAATTGAAGTAATTTTTGTAAAAGTCAGTCAATTTCCTCAGTCTTCCATCAGTCTCATTTCTATCTTATCTCGTCTTGTCTAATTTCATCCATTGATCAAAATAAAAATCATTTAATCTCAATCATCCATTTCACATTTAGCTCTCTATAAAAGGATGTTGCCACTATCATTTTCCGAATCTAGAATATATATGTTGTCATGCTATTAAGAATAAACTTCGATATTTTGCTTTCTCTTGATCACAGGCTTGTTAGTGCATACTTATTATTGAGGGCATTAATTATTTATAGCATAATGGTGAAGGGCTACAGAGGTCAGCCAATGGACGCATGAACCTAGTAACATTGTTTCATTTTATTTACGTTTATGTTTTCTTTGTTCTTTGTAGTTGATTGGGGTTTTTGTGTTTAATGATCTTAATATCTTAATCTAGAATCTTAGATTCCTTATCACAAATGCATCTCCATGCAATTATCAAAATCAAAGACGAGGATGGAGCCAAATACAATATGACCCTGAATGATGCCCTATCATACAATGCCAAAAATTTAGCAAATGGGGACACTTTGTGGGAGACTTCTAGAACAAACAAGATAAAATGAAATTATTGTGCAAATGGTGTGGATCTAGAAACCATGAAGATACCAAATGTATGAAGCAAAACACTAGTGTTAACATGATTGATGTAAGGCATAATGAAGTATTGGCTATTACTCGTGCCCAAACAAATAAGTTTGCGTACTCGAACCCACATATAGAAAAAGAAAAGCTTCGTGAAGCAAGGAATGAAGTGGAGGATGCTATAAACAATGATTGACACTACTCAAATGCAAATGTGAGTTTGGTAAAAATCCAATTACAATATGGGAAAATTATTGCACAAGTACTTTAAGCTATTGTACTAGTTAAAGTAATGGATTTATTACAAAGTATTCCTGCACTTCAAAATGCTATTATATCAAGGGAGAATGAGATAGTGTGTCCTACAACCCAATTAGAATCCAGTGAGAATGAGGAATCTATAATTTAACCTATTTTATTAGGCAACCAAGTGATTGACCCAATACTATTGACAGTTAACAGGATAACAAAATTAATGGTGGTGAATATGGAGATCCTTGGAAGGAATCTCACCAATATGATTATT
>VDFB02378776.1:0-87766 GCA_007258455.2 Sequoia sempervirens
TTCCCTATCTCCCTCCCTATCTCTCTCTCTCTCACACACAACCTCTCCACCTTCTCCTCCCTCCATCACTAACTCTCTCTATACCCACCTCTCCTGCCTTAAAAAATTAGAATTTTAGTTTCATAAAGACATAATTGGTATGAGGAAAAATGTGTCAATTATCGACTTGTAGATGTAAAATCAATAGTTGGAACAGCTAAACCTGTAGCAAAAAAATAAAAGAAAAAAGTTAACCACTTAGAAAAGGAAGTAAAAGATAAGAAGACGATTTTATCATCAAATGAAAAGTTAATTTTGAAGGTTCCTTTCATTACATTCATACTTTCCAATGAAGAAAATAAATCATTACTATAATTGCATGTTGGAAAACACCAGGTGGTATGAAACCTGCAACCCACATACTGTTGTAAAACCCTCTACACATAACAACCCAATTGGTTAGTCACCCCTTAGGTCAATTTGATTAGTTTTATGTATCCCCCACCTACAAATCCTCCCTGAGCTCTCCACCGTTGAGCTTAGAACAAGCACAATCATATCGTTCACAACCCCACTTTTTTTTCCAATCATATCATATGGTTAACTAATTTCTATTTGCTAATTTTAGGCTTTCACATTATATCTTTATGAACCCAAAATCACATTGATAAAATTAGATTTGCATACTTCTTGGAGCATTAAATTTTTTAATAGTTCACCTTCTTTTAACAATATATAATTCAAAACTATATTCCCCCTATAAACATAAAGATAAAGAAAATAGACAATACCTTTTACTTTAAATAGCCTTGCTTCTTAGATAGAGTTAAATGGAGTGTACCCTTGCTCTATTTGATATTGTCTCTTAGATGCTTGATTGAATACTACAAATGGAATGTGGATTTCTCTTTAAACAAACATGATCTTGGTATAGTCAAATTATTTTAAAAGAAAAATTCTAGCACACACCTACAAGAAAATGTGTTTGATGATAATGAAGGGTAAAGGCTTCTATTTGTAGACTCTTGTTGTGAGGAATGATGTAATCCAAAGATCAACAGATCACAATAAATGAGAGATCAGTAATAGTTGTGGTAAATTTTGAAATTTCCTTTCATTACATTTATACTCTCTAAATAAGAAAAGGTTTTCATTACAACAATTACAGGTTGGAAAACACTAGGTGTTATGAAACTTGCAACCCACATATTATTATAAAACCATCTTCACGTAACAACCCTATTGGTTAGTCACCCCTCAGGTCAATTTGATTCATTTTATGTATCCCCCACCTAGGAATCCTCCTCAAGCTCTCCACCCTTGAGCTTAGAACAAGCAGAATGCAATCACTCACAACCCATTGTGTTTTCTAACCTATGCTTATTTTGTGCATTTCTTTTTCCATCATATGAAGAAATTGAAACACAATTTTTACTCTAAGCAACAGTTGTGGTAAATTTTGAAAGTGTCTTTCATTATATCCGTACTATCTAAATAAGAAAAGGTTTTCATTAAAATAATTGTAGCTTGGAAAACATTAAGTGTTATGAAACCTGACACCTACATATTGTTGTAAAACTGTCTACTGTTATAAATTGTAATCTTTTGAGTTAATATGTGATACAATGCTCTTCACAATGTGCTACTAAACTTCACCAATATTAACAAAAACTATTGCTAAAAAGTAACCTTCTTTGAGTAGGGACCAATGACATTTATGTAGAGTGGAAGCAATCAATTTGAATTGTACCAATTAAAAAGGTAATGCAATGTTCAATTGACCTTTTATGACCCTTGTTACAATTTAAATTGATCTATCATTAAAAAAAATAAAATAGATTGTACATATACACAATTGCTTTGAGATACTTGCATATAAGACAAGAGAAAGAAAACAAAATAAGAACTTGTGAATTCTGATAATGACAATCATATATTTACAAAGAAAAAAATCCAATAAAACCTTATGAGTGAAGCGAATTGGAGAAGTATAAATTACATAAAAATTATAAATAGACTTTAAAAGGAGTTTAAAAAAGTTTCAATGTTCATCTTAGGTTCAAAACTCAGGCATCCTGTATTTCTGATCTCTAGCTAAGGGGCCTTTGAATTGCTCTTTATACAATAGCAGCAAGAGAATGCTTCAGCCATTCCACCTACCAGGGATTGAAAGTTGGAAATGCTCTGCTAAAACTATCCAAAATGTGGAAGCATAGACTAGGCATGTGAACTGTTTGAGAGAATACCTCAAAGAGAACAACAAATATAGTTTCATAAAATGGCATTGCCACCCACGAATCATGTCCACGTCTCCTAACATACTCCCTGCCTGCTTGAATTGTTGGTGTTAAGTCAGTAGATGGGAGCATGCCCAAAGAGGCATGGGATGAAAGAATGCCATTACAAGGGGACATTCTGCTGGGTGTAGCCACTCTCAGAGCTGGAGTTTTTGATTTTTTCACCGCCCCCTTTTCGGGAGGAAAAGATGGTCTAAACGATGAGCTCCGAAAGCTGCATAGATAAATGAATCAGATTTGCATCAAGGTCGAGTGATCCATGTCTGTCATTGATCTCATTGCCTTCGTTGTAGCCGAGAAATCGTTTGTAACAAACAAAAGATATACTCTCAGAGCTTCTTCCGATGTCAGACATGTTGTCGAGCTCGATGATCTCACAGAAGAACAATGCCTCCATCTTCAAGGTATTTATAATTTAAACAATACAATCACATGTATTTACATATTTTTGATCGTTTCTGCAACAGGAATTGAAGAATTAGTTTAAAAAAAGTATTTGATTTTTCGTTCAACTGTCTTTTTTTCCAATAATATTCCTCTTTTTCTTCGATTCAAAGTTTCAATGTGTCTATGGAACAACAAAGATTGTTTTATTGGTTACACATGAGCGAATTGTCTGAGAAGAAGGTGCTGCTCATGCCGCTCACGATATCCCCTGCAGAGATGACAAATCGTACGTGAAGAAATGTTGGAGGAGGGAAAATTTGGTGGTTTTTGAATTTAATTTAGGCGTGCAAGCTGATAACAATATCAATGCACCTACTTGCCGTTAGTTTCTCTGCCGTCTGCCGTTGGTCATTGCCCCTCAGTTTTCCGTTTCTATCGCTCTTAATTTTGGTGGGCCCCTGCTCCGATGGCATCATGCTATGTATTTTTTCATGCATTTTTGTATGTACATAGGTGAATTTTGTCTAGGAGTTATGCCCTAATTGGGTGTAGGCAGTGCATTATACATTTTAACTTAATAATTTTGAGATCCAATTTGAAAATAACCTAGCACTGGAGAAAGCACAGGATATTGTGAATACAACAAGGTAGAACCCTAAAACGACGAACAAACCTAACCTTTTTTTTGCTTCTATTTTGATGCTCACATTGGAGGTGAATGATGCATTTCCTTATGAAATTTTGTTAATCCTGTTTGCTTCTCTCTTTTTTTTCTCTTTCTTTCCTCTTTTTGGGGCACCTATATTGACTATGTATATTGGCTACTCTCACACACTCATTATATTTTTTTATCTGTTACACCCATTTGACACTTTGTGCAGGAGCAAGTGTCAGCTAATGCATTCCATCCGAACACATCTGAGGAATGAATTTAACCCTTTCACAACCTCTCTTCCATTCGTGCAAAGTTTCTTAGAGAACCCATTTCATGGCTAAATGTTTGTACAACATTAAACTAAGGTTATTCATTACAAAGCCAATTTTAAGTATTCTGGCACAGATTTAGGCAAGTGAACTTAAATTGTTTGCAAGAATTTTCCTATGTATTTTAAGCAAAAATAAGTAATAAAACATCCACTCTTAAATTTACTACAGATATAGCCTCAAACCAGAAATCTGATATTAAATTTTCTTACACAATTATCTTACTTGTTTCCAACAAGAGAACAATTATATCAACATTGATTCACACAAATTTTCAAACACATGATTATTACTAAACCCAAACCAGAATTCATGTTTCTTGACCTTGAAACCCATAGGTTTCTTTTACAATGTAGTGATGTTTCCATCCATGAACACAACCTTGAAGATCTCATAATCGTGAGGGCATACTATAGGAGAATCTTACTGAATCAACAATTCCTTGAAATCAAAACCAAAGGGAAAACACTCTTTTTACAACAGTAACCCCAAACATATAACACCCCAAGAAGGATGGGTTACATATTCCATGATTGCAGCATACCAACTTATATATATATATATATTCTTGAGAATGAACTGACACATATACATTTTTCGACAATGAATACTACAACATACACTGTTAGAAGGGCAGGATTCAAGAATTAGCTTCCCTTACAACCTGCAGACCTGCAACTTGAACCAATGGAAAAAATGCTAACCACCCAACCATTATGGGTCATCAAGCTACATGAGCTCTCACAATACCCCCTAGCCAAGAGAATCCATAGAGGGCCCTTACTCAAAATGTACACAACATTGAACAACCACACTAACAACTTCTCACACTCACACACTCAAATTCAAAAATACAGAAGCATAAAGTAGCAACACAACACAAAACTGCATAAGAACACATCATCTTGCTTGTGGCTAAAACACCCAATTCATTCTACCACACTTTCACACCCTCTTACCAATTCAGTTCAATTTAATAATACAAGACAAGGGTTGCACACACAATGTCTTACCTCTAAAAAAGACAACTCCCATGAATGGTTCAACAACTCCCTCTTCCATGCTTCCTTTCCTCCCTCCAAACTTCAGCCAACAAAAGAAAAAAAACCCCCACAAAACTCACCTAAAACCTCGTATATATCTCTCTTCCCAAGCCCTAACCTTAGGTATCCCCTTTGAAGGTTCAAAATTGTTCAAATTGCTCTTTTTTTCCCATTTTCCACCTCTTAAAAATGGCATTTTTCCTTGCATATGGAATTACACTTTTATCCATCCACTTGAGACATTAATGAACAACTCAAATCATAAGGATAAGGCACAAATGACTCCAAACATTTATACCACTTACATGCAAAATAAATGACTTAGCTCAATATTAACATAGCCAAACTTATTACTTCAACATATGAAGTAGGGTGCCTAGGGCCTTTTTGGATTCTCTTGTTTCCCATTGGTTGTCAACTCATTATAATAGTCAGTCCTTTGATAATAACAAAATAAGTAGAATGAGATATTCATAACTTACATAATCATCAATTTAACAACAAATAGATTTTCATACCTGATCATGTTTGTTGGTTCCCATGCATATCACTAGAACCCAATTCCTGAAAGCTAAAAGTACTAAAATCTGGTCATCTCAATGTTAGCAACCAAGGAGGTGAACTTAATAAAACATAATTATTTGAATCAAACAACCTCAAAATCCTAACTATTTATTCACAGATCATCTAAACATTCAAAATTATGCCCACTTTATTTACCCATTTACCTTTCATGAATATCTTGAGTATCACTAACCTTTTTGCTTGATTTGAATCGTTCGTGCTAGCATCAAACTAATATCACATTCATAATAATCGTTAGTATGTACAAATTTCTTCCAATCTTAATTGTATTTCACTGTTCACACAACAACTATTAGTAACATTTATGTACTTGACGTTATTAATTTGCATGCAAGTCTATGGAGTGAGAGAACACAAATTTACATTCTATCTCCCTTTACCATAAGTTGGCATACAAAAATAACAACTTAAATCAACTATTCAACCTGATGATGAGTTCATTAATCAAATGATGAGTTGAAAATAATGTATTGTGGTTAGGCCTTACAAAGCCAATATGGCAGGTGAGACCTTCGGACCAAGGAGATCTGGAAGAACAACTTCCACCCTTGCCTTCAAATGCACTACCTAAGTCCTTTGATGTAGTTGCTACTATTAGTGGTAAAGGAAAGAAGGAGCCCAATGCTCTGGTAATTGGAGAAATCATTGCACCCAATGGACCTAGTAGCTAAAAAGAAAAATATTTGATATTGTCAACACTTCAGAAGAAGAATAAACATAAAGAGAAAAAGAAGTATTTACTGTATACATCCATGAGAAGCCTAAAAAAAAGAAAGAGGAAGGCCCTTCAAAGTAAAAGAAAAAGAAGAAAAAGACTCCTCTAGTTAGGGAACACACTCCTATGAAGTTAGATCTTTTGGTTAACAATATGTTATATTATGACAATATGTTACAAGCTACAACAATACTGTATGAAGAAGTGGATAAAAGAAATAGAAATATAATAATTTTACAAGGAGGGGTTTGGCTTTGCTCTGCTATGCTCTTTCCGCGCTGGCTGTTTTTTGAATTTCTGGTACCATTTTTTGTTGTTTGTTTCTAATGGGTGTTTCAGGGGGGGAAGGCTCCCCATTCCAAGGATGTTGTCCCCGCTTATGTTACTGTCCCTGTAGTGGCAGTGGCTAGCCTAGCTGCTTCTGAAAAGACATTTTCTCCTCGTACTGTTGTCCTTTCCTTAGGGGGAAAGACTATTGGAATCTTTGGGATGTCGCCCTTCTCTCTGATGCTTGGTCTTAATTCCTTTTTCTTGGAGGAAGCCCCAGCTTCCTACATGGACAAGTTGGTGGGGTTTGACTCGCCAGCCCAAAATTAAAAACTTGTGGATTCTGCTTCTTGCTCGGTTACTGGCTGGGAAGTTGATGTTCCTAAGGCCCTTATGTTGAAGGAGATGGATAACCTCAAAATGGCTTTGGTTGGAAAGTTCTTGGCATTCAGGCCAAATATTGAACTTTTGCGTCAGTGGGCTGCTTCCACCTGGAACCTCAAAGGTAGTGTCACAATAAATGCCATGCCCAGAGGTATTTTATGTTCTCTTTTGTGGTTTATGAGGATCATATGCTAAAATTTTTAACTGGAGGTCCATGGGCTTTTGACCTGGGCTTTAAAAACTTTCTCTTTTTGTAAATGGAAACCTGGCTTTGACCTGTTGGTTGACTTGGGGGTGTTTGTGCGTACTTGGATCTGACTTCCAGGGCTTCCCCTAGAGTTTTGGGAGAAAGGAATTTTTTAGGGTATTGCTAACTCTTTTGGGAGCCTTTTAGCCATTGATAAAATCACCTAGGAGAGATCGAGACTTGTATATGCTCATATCTGTGTCAATGTGGTAGTTAACATGGTTTTTCCTTCTTCTGTGTTGCTTAAGTCAATGTTTGGCAACTGGACCCAACCCTTGGAGTATGAAAATGCTTGACTCTTCTATCAACATTGCAAGAGGTTTGGTCATCTTATTGACTCTTGTGCGACTTTGGCTGAGAGGTCTGAAGAAGACTCTTTGCCTAAAGCCATGGACTTTAGAGTGAAGTCTTTTCTTGTGTCCCCCCAAAAGGTGTCCCTTCCCCTTCTGAAGGATAATAATTCTAAGGCTATTCCCCTTCTGAAGGATAAGGACTTTGAGGTGCTAGTTGGCCCTTTTGTTGAAGATTAGGAGGTTAAGATCCAAACTAAGGACCCCTTGACTATCTAGAGTCTCAAGGATAACAAGTCTTTCATTGGTACTTGTTGATGGTGTTTTCTGCATAGCAACAACTTAGAAAGAATATGGAAATCCTATCTCTCTTGAAAGGTAAATCTCTATCAGCAAGCCTCAAGAGATAACCCCAAGTTCTCTAATGTTAGGTTTTGACAATGCATAAACAACTTAGTGCTAATGTGAAAATGCTGGTAATCACAAAGGGACCTTACTACAAGCAAATAATGAATTCAAATTTATTAGATCTAGCAATATGGTGATACTTTGAATCCCAAATCTAGCCCAAATGATAAAAGAAATAGCAAAAGAGATAAAGGTTTCATAGAGATTTCTAAATTTAACACTAGCCATAAGATTAACAATGCAAATGATAAAATACTTGAAATGGACCAATCCCTCAGAAACTGATTCTTGCTTGACCTAGATGAATATGCAATCTTACAAAAATAGTGTAATCTTCTAAGGCATTAAAGATTTTGAGATTATGAATATTCATCCAAAACAACCCTATTGCAATTGAAATGAACAAATATCCACAATTAAACTAAGCACAATGAATATTAAAGTCCAGGCTAACTTTGCAAAACAACTAATAGTCAGTTAGTTGCAAAAATTATGGACTAGGGATTGCTACAAACACTTCAAGCATCAAACCATAGACACCATTGAATCAAATCTAACTCTAAATCTAACTTATGCCAATATTTCCCAAACAATCTCAAAAGATAGAACAACAAGAACCATGCAAGATAAGTCAACACAAGAGATATCACCAAAGCACAATGTATTTAATTGTATTGAATCATCCAATAATAGCAACAATTCCAGTGTTTTGTGTTACAACACTTGCTCAAAATGAACTAACTCCTAGCTCTAACTCTTACTATACTACTTAATTCACTCCAAAGTGAAAACTATCTAGCCCTTCCAAATGAGGTACTAACCCTATTTATAGAGATTACATATTATGTCTGCCCAAATAGGGTTACAAAACAATCAGCCCCTAAAACAAGTCGGCCAAGAGAAATTGAAAATAAAATAAAGTATGCATTAAATGCATGTACTCCATCCAGGTCGGCCTGGGATCTCCAACATAGCCTGGTCCAATGCATGTGAAGGAGGAAGAGAAATAATGGGGAAGCACAAATTCCAATAAGGCATTGTATTAACTACTCCCCCCCTTTGTCCTTAGCTCGCTCCATCTTATATTGCACCATCAAAAATATCTTCTCCAAGTCGGCTATAGGTGGAATAACCAAAACTTTAATTCTCCTTTCAATGGACTTAATGTCCTCTCTTGAATGTTCTAAAACTTTATCCCAATCCACCTTCATGGTTTGATACTTATCCATTACTGCAATGTATGTGGTTGCATCATCTAACTGATGTTTAGTGACTGGGTCCTCATTGATTGGAGAATATATATCATGCCACCATTTTCTCAATTGCTCCAAGCTTAGATGTTTTGGTGCAAACCTTTTTCTTCCTGTCATAACTTCAAAGAAAGAAATTCATTTGTTGTAGATCTCAGTCAGAGTGTCCTCAATTTGCTTCCTTTGCTTATGTACCTTTAAAATTCTTTGCCTTATTTGCAAAACTTCAAACCATTCCCAGGGTTCTGCAGCTTTGGACGAAGGAAGAATTCCATCACTTACCAATTTTTCTTTAATGTATTCCATGATGGTTTTGGTCTTCTACAACAAGAGGTCCACATCCTCCCTATCCTGAGCTAGTACATTCCTTAACCAATCTATTGATCTCATAGCATCCCCATCAGTTGATAGGATATCTTCGATGGCATTATCTCCTTTAGCTTGCACTCCCTACAACCAGCTCGTTGTGACATGTGTAGTGGTTTTCATCTTCTCCAACTCAGTTATTGTTTCTTGTGGCAGAAAACCTACAACAAATGACGAGGAGCTAATGGATTGCAAGGGTTTCATCAAGTCTTGCAGATACCTCTTAAGTTTACCATTCTCCTTCTTTAATTCTTGCTTGGTCTGCACCTCTTTCATCAATCTACCCAAGATTACAACACTAGAGCCTTCATATTTTTCAATCTCTAGTTCCATGGAAGTAGGCCCTAAGTTGATAGTTTGCACACTGTAATCACTACCAGTCACATCATCCTTATTCTTATCAGGAGTAGGAGTAGCAATATGAACCACGCTATTATTTGATTCATCTCTCTCGATCCTGGAGATAACCCTGGCTTTCTTCTTTTCTTTTCCCTTTCCTATGTTTGCCAGTAATTAATCCTAGTTGGGAGGAGTATCATCTACCACAATTTGTTTACTCTTTAGCTCCTTTTCCAACCATCTTGGAACAGTGGAATCTAACTGCACATTGCCTTGCTCAACCGTATCCTGTTGAACCTTGGGTACATCCTCATTCAAATTTTGTTTTTCAGGAATATCTTCAACTTTATCTTCTTTTCCCTTATCACACTCTTCTTCTTCATGTACTAGTGAAGGAGTCCTAATTGGAATTTCCTCTCTCTGAGGAGTTCTATCCTCTTCATTTCTTGTAGGTGAATCCTTGTAAGTCACTAGAGGAGACTGAAATGCCTTCTCTATTTTTGCCTCAACATTGTAGAGTTCACCCTCTTGGAATTCTTCTCCTCCTTGATCTTGGTAATCCTGAATCTTTGGATTCACTTGGTACATTGTGAGTCTCATGAGAAGGAGGGACATTGTCATGCTCAATGGCAAGAACAACTGTGGGAGCACTTTTCTTTGGCACACCATCTTTAGGAGATGGAGTTCTTGATCTTCTTATGTACATCTGTGTCTTCTCTCCCGAACTTTCCACATTTACTACTAGTGGGTTAACTTCATCCCCTGCCTTAGAAGTTTCCTTCTCTTTCTGTGACAATCTCACTATTCTTCTTCTCTTAGGCATAGAAGCACTACCCTCTTTTCCTTCTTTCTCAGCTTCATCCTTTGCATATTTCTTTGTCTTTGAAATGTGTTTCCTTTTCTTAGATTTTTTTTTTCTTTGCTTCTCTACCTCTTCTACCTCCTCCGCCTGAGTATCTTTAATCTTTATCTTGAAAGGAGAGATCACCTTAGCCTTACCCTTAGGATCCTACTTAGTTGATTCCTCAAAAGTAGAATGAGACTCCAAGTCTCCCATTAGATCATAGGTGCATTGCACACCCTCACTTTCAAACTCCCACATCTTGTTCTTGAGCCACAACATAGTGTACTTGATCATTGGAGTCATGATCTATTCCAATTCTGTCTTCCCTTCCTCCAGCTACTCTATTTCTCCAACCGGTTTATCTTTCACAACTTCATAGTCATGGCCCTGAATCAAATCTCCATCATCTTCAACTTGACGTGGAATGACCTTTATGTTGTATAGCTGGACTAAGTTTACTAGTAACTTGGAGAACTTCTTTTTTCTAATTTCAAATTCATCATTGTTGTTAGCCCAATAGTCCTCTACATCATCCTTATGGCTATATTCCCTGCTAGCCCTCTTCTATACCTCACTAGTCCTATCAAATCAGGATCTCTCAGAATGGAAAGATAGACCCAAAGTACTCATTTCCTCCTCAGAAGCATGGGCCAAATTAATAGAGGGGCAGGCCTCACTACTACCTATCCTCAAAGGGAAATCACTAGCAAATTTGGTCTTATGTTTATCCTTATTGACAATTGCATCAAAATCACAAATCTACCTTGTGACCTCCAAAAGTATAATATGATCTATGGGATATCTAGGGAGTCTGTATGGAGCCCTCTGACAACTATCTATTCTGATGTATGGAAAGGTATGGAACTAGATAAACCAAGCTCCAAACCTCTTGATTAATTCCTTAACATTATCTAAGATCCGAACTTTCTCTACACCTTGCAATAGCCTAGTGATGTACATGGTGAATGCATCATTCACCCTCCTATAACTTATTCCACCCAAGTGCAATTGTGGGTATACCTCATAAATTACATCCTTCCAAAACACACCCCTTGTGCTTAGCCCTTTGTATGGATGGAACCTTGCAAGTACATAAACCAAGTAGGAGGTCATTGTGAAGGTCTTTGTCTGCAAGACATTGCGCATTTGTTCATGTATCATTGCACTTATAATGCCTGCCCAATGGTAGTCAATATTCTGCTCCATCCTTACAATGACATGGAACATCCATTTTTCAAATACTCCTACACTCTTCAATCCCACCACCCTACTAAGAAGTGTGATAGCATCATAGTATTCCTTCTTGAACTTAGCTCTGAATAGTTGCTTAGGTAGCTTGGAGAAGTGAGACTTGGGTTTCTCCAGCCAGGAATTGATGACCTGCTAGGATTTGATGGCATCTTCATCATAATATTTCTTCTCTATATCCATATCAAAACCCACTACATGAGACTTGTCTGGCATGTCAAAGGTCTGGGCTATAGACATAGGGTTGAGATTTGCAACAATCCTTCCTTGAGGACCAACTATCCTCTGTGTGCCCTTGTCATAATGTCTGGCACATTCAAGCACCAACTCGTAACACTGAACTATAGGAGGGAACTCAACTACATGTGCCAACCCTGATTCCAATATCCTTCTAGCCAACAAAGGGAGGTTTTGTGCTACCATCCTTGCCTTAAATTCTTCATAATCCCACAACCCAACATTTTTATCGGTAACCTCTGACCAGATAGAAGTCAGCTTGCTCTCTGGGATTCTACTCTTTATATCCATTTTAATCCTTTCTGCCTTGGAGATAGTAGGCCCTTTAGCACTTGGATCCATTATTCTGCCTTTGGTCCTGCCAGCAACAACTTGACTTGATTCTGCCTACATTCAATAAAGAGACCATAGTAAAGATCCATCACCATATAAAATTCAATCTAATCCATCATAAAGGATATATTCATCCTTAATACAAGTCCCATGATGAACAAAATCCCTAGAATCTCATAAAGATTACTTTCTTCAAAGTTAGGAATTTTAGTCCTCTCATGGAATTCAGGCCAGAGAGGAATTTCGGGAAATTCCAAGCTAGACGAAATTCAGCAAAATAAACACAAAAACTTCCAATAATCATTTAATCAACCCTCATGAGATAAGAAACAACATGACACATCTTCAAATTGATCATATGGCGCACAATCATCAGCTAATAAATCAGGCTATCTATCAATTCTTCATTTTGAACAAGGTTTCGAAGAATTCCGCTAAGGATGAAAATCCGCAAAAATAACAATAGTTCACAAATTTTAGGAAAATGAAGGGGCAATGAAGTTTCGGTAAAATACCAAGGAAATGAAATTTCGCGAAGTCAGCGTAATTTTCACCTTTTAAGCACATTTTCGGGAAATCAATAAAGCGACGAAAAACCGAGAAATTCCTAAAGTAAGGAAAATCCGCAAGATGCCTGAAAACCCGAAATCTTTAACTTCATTAGGATTTTTCTTAGATTGATTAAACAACTAAGGAAGTGGGGATTTAGCCTTGGATTCAATTCATTCAAAGTGAAAGATGAAAAATCTAGCTTTCCAATCTATCTAAATGAGATCCAATCAATATGAGAAATGATTTCAACAAGGAAAACCCTAAGAAATCGCCATGATAGCACAACTTGGATCCTAAGTCCTCATTTTAATTTCTACTATTCTTCACATGAATTCTCCCATGACCCAACTAAGACAAGGCGATTATTAGATTGGACAATGAACAACAAGTTTCACTTCACCCAAGATGTGATTTTATCAAAGGTTGGGGATTTCTAGATCAGACTTGAGCTCGACATGAGAAAGCATGAAATCAAGATAAGAGTCAAACATAACCATGATTAACTGCATTGAATTACGGTCTAGTAGAAGGAAAGGCAGTGTGAGCTACAGGGAAGAGAATTGAACCCGAAACCAAAAACCCTAGCCCCACTACTAGACTCTACCACATCGAAATCCTGACTCAAAGCATACACACACACAAACCCTAAAGCAAATTAAATTCGTTGAAAAAGAGAAGGCAACATGTACATACCATTAGAGCAAAGAAATAAAAATAGTAGCAACTGACAAGAAACCTTGAAGTCCGAGTAGAATGCAAGCAGTCACCAGAAAACCCTACTGCAACGATCAACCACAATCTCAAACACATGATCCATCAATAGCAATTTAAAACCAAGCTCCTCAAATCTCATAACAAGGAAAATGACAAAATTCTCACCATAAATCCCAATTAACTCCAATAAAATCAAATTGCAAGATCATACAGGAGGCATAAATGCGTCGAAAAGACAATGAGTTTAGGAATCCGAAGGCATGATGAGGTTTTGGGAAAATCCAAACCAGATGGAATTCCACGAAGGCCAGGAATTTTTGAAAACAATGTAAAGCAGCCTCCATCGGGTTTTCAAGGCGTTTGGGGAATGTCGCATAGGGGGAATTTTCCCAAAAACAAAGAAAAACCTGAAATAAGTCCCAGAACACAAGATTTTCAAATTGTTTCCTCAAAAGGGGCATTTGCACAAGTAAGATAATCATTTGGGCATATGCCAAGGCAACCAAATCCTCAAAATCAAAGGGCCAAAACACCAAGAATGAAAGTAAAAGAGTGTCCCTACTTTTAGCGGGGCATGTGTGTGAAAATTGCACATTAGTACTATAGAAGTCCTCAAAGAGGGTGAGTATGTTCTTCAAGAGATCTCTTCATCCCTGGACGAGTTGAATTCTATCTCTCAACTTGGTGCTCAAAATTTGAATATGTCAATGGCCCTTCTTAGCTTCCCTCAAGGGTCAAGTGATAAGGAGGATGAGGAGGTTTGGTCACAAACCACCTCCAAAAGAAAGAAGAAAAAGAAACCGGATGTGGAGGGGGAAATAAGGTGGGAAGACCCTCTCAAAAGGAATCAAGATTGAAAGATACAATAAGGGATGTGACTGCAAGTAAACAAAAAACCTTGGATTCAATCATGGGATCGAAGTCCAAGAAAAAGTAGTTCGGGTTATAGGTTGTGTTGGGGGGGTATGGATGCTTCTGTTTTGAATGAAGTATGTTTCTTGGAATATTAGGGGCCTTAATAGTCCCTATAAACAATTTTTTGGTTAAGACATTCATCATGGATAACAAAGTTGATGTCCTCCTTTTTTAAGAAACGAAGATGAAGAAAGAAACTTTTGAAAAAGCTATTGCTAGTATTTGGCATGGAGCTAGTTTTTGTGTTTATGAAGCTGAAGGAGCGTCTGGAGGTATTGCTACCCTTTGGAACCCCTCTAAATTGAAAGGTTCTTTTCATTATGATAATAAGAATTACCTTGAGATTAATCTAGAAGATCTTGGATCTCACGAGTTTTGGAATCTTGTAAATATATATGGCCCCAATTCCAGTAGAGACAGAGTTTTGTTGTGGGAACATCTTAGTGAAGCTATTTGTAAAAGGTGTGATGAACATTGGATGCTGGGAGAGGAATTCAATTCTCCTCTCCTTCCTTCGAATAAGTTGGGTGGATTGGATGAGTACTTAGATAGTATGATGGAGCTTGCTAAATTCTTTAACTCGGCAGGGCTGATTGATATTCCTCTCCAAGGCACTAAATTTACTTGGTAGAATAGGAGGAAAGGAAACCATTTACTTCAAGTTAAATTGAATAGATTTTTGATATCTGCTAATTGGGATATTTCCCAATTCCTTTCTCTCTGCTCTTCCTAGGTCTAGATCAGATCATAGTGCTTTGGTTTTGAAAAAACATGTGGATCATAATAAGGGCCCCTTCCCTTTTAGATTTGAATCCATGTGGTGCACTCATCTGGATTTTTCTGCTTTAGTTCAATTGTGGTGGGAGGAACCCATCCTTGGAACTCCAGTGTTCTGTTTGGTTGAAAAAATTCACCGTGTTAAGCAAAGGGTCAAGGGGTGGAATAAGTTAACCTTTGGTAACATTTTTGAGTTAAAAAATGCTTTGGGAAAAAGCTTAAAAGAAATACAAGATAGAATGGAGTTTGGTTTGGCGGATGAAGAGACTTGTGTGAAGGAAAGAGAGTTGAGATCCCAATGGTACAAATGCAATAAAAAGGAGGAATTGTTTTGGAAACAAAAGTCAAGAGTTCAATGGTTGAAGGAAGGGGACAGGAACACCAAAATTTTCCACCAATCTACTCTCAAACACAGAAGCAGAAATAGAATTAGATCATTGGTTAAAGAGGACGGCTCTATTGTTACTAATGAAAGAGAAATTGCTAGGGAAGCTGTAATTTTTTTCTCCTCCTACCTTTTAAACCCTATCAATTACCCCTAGGTTAATGTTGATTTTCTTAATGTTATTCCTAATGTTGTCTCTGAGTTAGATCTTAAGATGATGACTAATAATATTTCTCTGGAAGAAGTTAAAAATAAAGTTTTTTCTTTTGGAGCCCTTAAAGCCCCTGGTCCTGATGGTTTTCCCCCTATTTTTTTCCAAACTTACTGGGAAATTGTTAAAGATGATCTCTTTAATGTTGCAAGATATTTTTTTAGGTTGGGAAGGTTGTTAAGCAATCTAAATGCTAATTTTATAGCTCTAATCCCTAAATTTTTTGATGCCTTTTCTATGAAAGACTTTAGACCTATTAGCCTTTGTAATACTGTTTATAAAATTTTCTCTAAAATTTTGGTGTTTAGACTCAAACTGGTGTTGGGTAAAATGATAGCTCCTAATCAAAAAGGATTTGTTGAAGGTAGATACATTCTTGATGTTGTTATTTCGACTAATGAGATAATTCACTCCATGGAGCATTCAAAAAATCCTGGAATGGCCTTTAAAATTGACATATCAAAAGCCTATGATAGGGTATCTTGGCCTTTCCTTTTTGTTTTACTTAAGAAGTTTGGGATAGATGGTAGGTTCTTAAAGATGATCTCGGCTTGTGTTACTTCTCTTATGTACTCTGTTTTGGTTAATGGTGTTCCCAAAGGATTCTTCTCTTGTGGGCATGGTCTCAGGCAAGGGGACCCCCTTTCTCCCTACTTGTTTATTATTGTTGTTGAAGCCTTGGGAAGAAATATTCAAAGTGTGGTGGATGTGCAAGCTCTTAAAGGTATTAAGGATGCTTCTTCTCTTAGTCCTAGGTCCCATCAACAATTTTTTGATGATACCCTATTGTTTGGGGATGCTTAGATGGGAGAAGTTGGTGCTTGGAAACAAATTCTTAACGATTATGCTGAAGTTTCTGGTCAATGCATTAATTATGAGAAAAGTAAAGTTTACTTCTTCAACACTGATCAGTAGATAAGGGACAAAGTGAAAAGAATTATGGGGTGTCAAGAAGTTGTGTTTCTTGATACTTACCTGGGGCTCCCATTGTTCTCCAAGAGATTAGAAAATAATTACTGGAACAAGTTATTAGAAAGTATTCAACATAAATTAGCTGGATGGAAGGGGAAGTTGTTGAGTTTAGCTGGTAAGACCCAACTCCTAAAAGGCTCTCTTCAGAATATTCCTATGTATTACCATTCCTTGTTTAAAATTCCTACTCATATAGGGGAAAAGATAGAACAGATTCAGAGGAAATTCCTGTGGTCAGAAATAGAGGAAAAGAACAAACTTTCTCTTGTCAGATAGGATAAATTTTGTAGGCCTAAAAGATGTGGGGGGTTAGGGATGAGAAGAATTCATATGCTAAATAAAGCCTTAACTGCAAAAATTGGTTGGAACCTTCTAGAAGGCTCAAAAGATTGGGTCAAAATCTATTAAGCCAAGTACTTGAGAAATAGGAACTCTGGCTGCTTTCTATCTCAAATGGATCTCCCTTCTGGCTCTTCCCTATAGAACCACCTTATCAGATTAAGGAATGTGCTAAAATTGGGGGAAAGGAAGAGAATAGGGAATGGTTTTAACATAGAATTTTGGAAGGACCCTTGGATAGAGAATGCCACCTTGTCTGCTAATGAGGAATTGAATCCCCTAAAATGCAGCCTTCACAAAATCTGTGGCACTAAGGTGAGCGAATACATAAATTGGGAAGGGGTGGAACCAAAATGGAAGGATTTTGATGCCTTGTTAAGGAGAAATAATTTGAGGGGTCAAAGACAAGTTAACTGGGCTCCTCTCCTCATCAACTTGCATAATTTGATTGGGGAGGTGAAGTGGTTTGATAGGGGAAGGGAGGATGAATGGCTCTGGAAAACAAACCTTCTAGTTGTTTCTCTATTAGAAAGACCTATGAAGACTTGGTGAGGGCCTAGGATGTTGTTCCTAGTCCCTTCTGGAAAGTGGTGTGGCTTAAGAATCTAATTCCTAAAATAAACTATTTTTGGTGGTCAATGGCCCATGGCAACATCCTTACCATTGATAACTTGGTAAAGAGAGGTTTCCATCTGGTTAATTGGTGTTCTCTATGTAAACAAGAGGAAGAATCGATAACTCATCTATTCTTCCATTACAATTATCCGACGGAAGTGTGGTCCAAGGTGCTCTAGTTGCTCTCTTTGGATTGGGTTTTTCCTAACTCTATGAAGTTGTTTATTGAAGGCTGGTCTAACTGTCCTTTCTCTCACAATATCATAAAGGATTTGTGGCATCAAGTTCCCCCCTTTGTTACTTGGGGGATTTGGAAGGAGAGAAACAACAAAAATTTTAGAGAGGTGGAGAGAAGCAGTGAGGAGGTGTTTTAGATAGTTAGAATTCATATTAAGGAAAATATGGAGGTTAGCAAACTCAACTTCTCCAACTCCTGGCTGAACTATAAGGAGATGAGAATAAAACAAAATTGGGGGATAAGTAGAGACCTAACCAATATGAACAGGTCTAAATTGCTTAAAAGGTTGGGTATTGTATGGTGTCCTCCTATGAAAGATTGGGTGAAATGCAACTTTGACGGTTGTTCTAAAGGCAATCTGGGTAAGGCTGGAGCTGTTGGCCTGGTGAGAAACTAGAATGGTGACTACATATTGGCTTTTGGTGTGAACCTAGGGATCTATTCGAATAACAAAGCTGAAGCTATGGCTACTTTTGGAGCTTTCAAATTCTTAAAGGAGTTGGGGTTCAGAAATGTTATTATTGAAGGGGACTAAAAATTTATTGTGGATATTTTAAATGATGTTGCTACCCCCCCTTGGGAAATTAAAAATATTATCGACAGATGTAAAGCTATTAATTTTTGTTTTACTATTTGTCAGGTTCTACATGTGTACAGGGAAGGAAATTTTGTGGCTGACTGTGCAGCCAATGTGGCATTGGAGTGTAGGGGTTGGACTAGGTGGACCAATGAGAACTTTCTGCAGCCTTTGAGAGATATCATACTCAATGAAAAGTTTGAAAATACATACCAAATGAATATCTGAGAAGTTGGTTGGTGGCAGGAGGGAAGAGTACATTTTGCCACTGTCAAACTTTCCTAACAATGATGGCTTAAGTGGTATGTGCGTACATAGGAGGATCCTTCAGGGAGATTTTTTCTTTAATTTCCCGTTAAAGAATATTATCAAAAATCGCATGCTGATTATAGTTCTCTTAAAGGCTAACTTTTCAACGTGTGTTGATTTTCCCTCTGTCAGTTATTCATGAATTTCTATAGTGGGAAATGGAAATATTTTAATTATGGGTGTTATTGCTTGTAAAAATCATAATTCCTTTTGGGCTCTGAGAAATGTGAGGCTATCTTCCCTAAGAAGAATCACCTTGAATTGCAACTCTTTGTGAGCTGGTTTTTAGCTTGGGTCTTGAACGCTGGTTTTGGTCTGGGAAGAAAGTTGTTTGTTGGGGAGAGTATGAATTCTAGCCAATCCTTGCAAAATAATTTATAGACGTGCAAGATGGGAGGCTCGAGAAAAAGAACCGAACCACCTAACTACCAGGCACTGAAGCAGAATGTTGACCTCTAGAGAATGTTTGAAAATGTGAGAATGGCATCCTTATTTCAATCCCTCAAAGGCTATAATGAAAATTTAACAGTAAAGTTTACTAACTCTTGGAGGAGAGGTTGTGTTTCTATTGGTGCTGTGAAATTTGAGGTGACTTCTCATTTCATAGTAGAGGCCATGGGGTTGCAAAATTCTGGTTTGAAGGTTGCCAAAAAGAGTGGAGTTGATTATTGACGTTTTGTGGATAATTTTTTGGACCATGGGGAAAATCTCAAGCAGTTTCAAAATGGGTATGCCAGACTCAAACTTCCTCCTCCTTTTTCCCTTGTGAGTCTATTTGTTATGTGATATTTCACTCTTGAAGGTCGTTATATGTCTGTTCATGCTTATCATTTTCCTATTTTAAACCACATTAGACATGTGGAACGCATAAACCTGTTGTTTTACCTTCTATCCTCTATGCAGTTGAATATTGAGAAAGGTGCTAACCTTATGCTTCACTAGGGCTTAATGCTTACTCTGTACAAATTTTCCCTTTCCCAAAATCCCCATAGTAATCCTCTTAATGCTAGAGACGAGAACCCTGACCCTTCTGATGAGGAAAATATTGAGTTTTAGAGGGTGGAAAACTTTGAAGTTGATGAACCTTTGGTTGTTAACCATTCTCCTCGCAACCTCCCTGCTATTGTTGTGAGAAATTTTCTTATCCCTGCTAAGAGTTCCTCTCTGGTGGCTAATGTTTCAAACCCTTCTACCCCTCGGTCCTAGAAAAGTGAGGACTCAAAAAATGTGGACTTGCTGCTTACCAGAGCTACCCCTAAAAAAAGAAAACACTCTCCCCTACTGCTTGAACTCCCTAAAGTCAAGAAACCTAGAAAAGAGGTCAATCCTTGTGATGTTATCCATATTTTGGAGGATGTGAATCAAAAGGAAGAGGTCAAGGAGAAATTACTGGATTAGGGGAGTGGAAGAAGTGGTGAAAGGAGGTTGGCATGGCTAGTGAAGGCTACCTCAAAAGAGGAAAAAGGGAAAGAAAAAATGTTTGTTGATGTGGAGGATATCCCGGGCTATGAGGAATTTGAGGCTTAGGAAGATGATGATTTTGAGGATTTTGACTTTGAGGAAACTTCCTATGATATGGGGGAAGATGAATTGGAGGAGGAAGAAAAATATGAGGAAGAGAAGGAGCAAGTGGAGCCATCTGGAGAAAAGAACGAAACTAGGAATGAAGAGGATGTTGGGCTCTCTGGTCGGGAGAATAATTTTGAAGATTTGAGTATTGATTTTCTTAAAAGTAGACTAACCTTTTTGCAGGTCTAATTTGAGGATATGGAAAAAGCTCTAGTGACCCTGATGAGATTCTCCAATAGGCTGATGAGACGCGCGATGCTGGAAGTGGCTTTGGGAGAAGCTAAGATTAGCATAAAACTAAAGAAGCAAGGAAAGGTTGACTCCCTCAAACTGTTGGATGAAACTGAGGGACCTGATTTGCGTGAGTATGTGGCTCTCTTAGGGGAGTATGGGGACCCATTAAGGAAGGGCAACTAATGGCTTGGGTTGCTGCTTTTCCTGCTTTTGATGGGTTTTTTTCTTTTTATCAATATTTGGGATTGTTCATATTTTATCTTTAAGATTTGGTGGAATACCACCTAGTTTACTATGGACTTGATCAATGGTCTTCATAGCTTAAACTTTGCTGGTAGTAACTTTTTGTTTTTGATAATTATGGGCTGGACTATAGCGACGGTGTTAAATCTAGGCCTGCGAGCCATTATCATGCCATTTTTTGGTTTGGATGGTGGTGTTGTTTCCCACCTTGGTATCTTTTTTTGATCTGTTATTGTTCCACGGGATTAGGGCCCTTCCCTACTTATATTATAAAAAACAAATAGAAATATAATTATTGAAGCTATTATCCAATACATTATTTTTTTAGAGGATGAAATCGATAACATCAAGAAGAAGGTTCCTAGAGTTGTGTGGGATGCCTTGGTAGAAATAAGACATGAAGCTATTGAAGCAAAAGATAAAATGAAATCTGATGCCTTGGAGGAAATTGAATCCTCCTTATCTAATGAAGATAAAGCTACACTAATAGAGGTGTATACTAAATATTTTAGAGTTAAGAAAATAGTTACTATTCTTATGGGAAGAGAAAAGGATCAAGTGGATAAACTGAAGTAGGAAATAGTAAAAATAGTCAAGGATATTGCTAAGAATTTTGGCATGATAACTACTTCCACATCTAGTACAACTCAAGAAAAGGAGAATGTTGAAGAAAAGGTTATTGATGCAGAGGAATATCTTCCTCCTAATTCAAATTTTCCATTATTTGAAGAGGTGGAAGTAGATGACCATACATCTAAAGAAACACCATTGTTTGATGACATAGAGAGTTTGGTGTCCTCACCACCACCGATAAATGAAACACAAGATTCCTCGAAGACTTATATTCCTCTGGAAGATACTGACAAGCTTACTGGTGCTAATGAAAAATAGAGTGCAGAGCAAGAAAAAGAAAAAAATGATGTAGATGGTACTGAGGATCACTCTGATCAACAAGATGAAGATGCACAGGTAAAGAAAATGAAGGAAATAAAGATGAAGAAGAACACGGAGAAAAAGAAAAGGACAATAAGAAAGATGATGATGAGAAGGAGGATGAAGATAAGCACAATGGAAAAGCCTCTGATGAAGAGGAAAAAGCCTAGAATGAAGAAGAATATGAGAATGGAAAGAATGAAGAAGAAGTACAAAAGACCATGGAGATACCCAATCCCTCTGGAGAATCTTCTGGTAATCATCTCAAGGGTCTTTTGTTAAGACAGATAAGATTTCAATCAACAATATCTCCTTAGTTATTTAAGCTCCTAATGTATCAAGGAAGTGTGGATCTGGAGAAGATCTCACCAATTCAGAAGTTGGAGCTTGGAGATGTTTTTCATTCCTCTAGAAAAAAAGAAATAATTGAAACTCATCAAAAGGGGGCAGAGTTGATGAATGAAGCTATAAAGACTTTGTAGGATGCTACTCTTGGTAGTTCAATTAACAATTCTTTAACTTTAGTGGAAAATCTCAATTTTTTGATTGATTCTCTTAAGTAGTGCACCTCTGATCTAAGAGGATAGATTGAAAATGACATGGAAACAAGGGTTGTAGAGAAGAGGCTACTAGAGTTGCAAGAGAGATGTGCATCAACACATAATAATGTAGAGAAATTCATAAAAGATGTTCATAAATGTGAAGATGAAGCAAAGACTTTATTTTTGTACTGTATGAAGTGGTCGAATGTCACTCAAGGCATTGAGGAATTAATGGACTCAATAACGTCACAAATAACTAATACCTCCAACACCTTTGATCCAAATCAAGATAGAGATCACACCATTTGGACTGCCATCGCAGACTTGCAGAATATATTCTTCACACTACAAAGGAAGAAAGAAGACACCATAATGTGGTTTGGACAACTTGGGGACTTGGTGAAAACCAAGCATATACTTGTGTCAGGTTCCCTAGCTGATGCTGAGAATCTTACAAAGATAAATCCAAATAATTGCACTTTGAAAGAGGGAGAGGAGTGTATAGTAGAGCTAGAGACATTGTACAAGTCCCTTGTAGCAACCAAGAAAACTTGGAATGAAGGGAAGTTTGCTTGGAAAACTATTCTCAAGGAGCTTGAAGGTGCCTCCTTTTTTGGCTAAACATTTTTTACTTGTATATTCTTTCATTGTTTTATTTGTTTTCTAGTTTTTCACTGTACATGTGGATGGTTCAATTTTTTTTTTGGGTTAACTCTCTGAGGGGGAGTTTACTTGTGTGTTACTAACACACCCTTTGTCTTTGATGTCAAAGGGGGAGATTATTGGAGATGTTTGAAGTTTGAAGGTTTTGGAGTTTTTGGAGAGATTTATTTTTGGCACATGTTTCCATCAATGAAAAAGGGGGATATTATTGAAAGAATGAAGAAGGAACCCATTAATGTGTTGTCATTGATGTCAAAATTGGTTGTTGATATCTACACTAACCTGGTGAAAAGAATGGATATATCATAATTTGGTATTTTGGTCTGCATTTTCTCATATGATAAGATCTACCTATATGGTGATAATATGCTGTTCCTAACCATTATATGCATCTATGTTCAAGATTTTAGTGGTTTTGGATGTATAGTTTGAAATTTATAAGCGCCAATAGTTCAACATACAATTTTGGCTATACAGTGCATTTGGGTATGTGTAATTCGATCTGTGTTCCTTCAGTGTTATGAATTAGACTTTGTAATTTTGGGATATTTCTCACAGGTGTCAGTACACTATATATTCCAAATGGAACATGGTTATATGATCAAATTTATCATTGGTGTTGATTAGTTAGCATATTTTGTGATTAGGTCTAATTCCTAGTCGAACTAATGCTTGTTGTGTGTTGCAGTGATTAAATATGTATTGCGGATGTTAGTGAGATCTATTTTAGGTTCATGCCTACCTAAATCAAGTTTTTCATGTTTGGTTTAAGCATGAATATGTTTTTGGTACAAGTGTGGAGCCGACAAGGCAATTTTGATTTAATTTTGGGCTACATCTAATTAGGCCGACCTAATTGATGTATGCAAATGAATGAGGTATATAAGTAAGAAAAATTGAAGTTGTAGGAGAGACATATGTGTGTATGATATGAATATGAAAATTTTGTATGTACATGATCAGATCTATAGCAGAGATGTTGTGAATATTGAGCGAATGTAAGGCAGAGTAGTGTTTTGTGTTTTGTATCTAATAAAGTGCATAGAATCAGTATATTGAGCTTCAAACTTGAAACTGAATTTAGCACAAGGAAGGAACATTTTGTATTAGTTCACATCTTGGACATGTGGCCATTCTTTCTTCTATCTATTCTCCTTTTTGTGGTTGTGAGCCCTATTGGACAGTGTGTCTTAGCAGTGAACCTCTATAATATCTTATAATTGATTATAATATATTGTGAGCTAATCCTCACTATGCCTTTTCCCTTTTTGGGTTTTCCACATAAAAATATTGGTGTTCATGCGTCATGTGATCTTGTGATTGTTTCATGCTTTCATTCTTTGTTGTAGTTAGATGTGTTTTGTTAATTGGATGAATTGTGATCAAATGGTTTAATGGAATACCGATTCACCCCCCTCTTAGTATTCTGGGTGTTCAACATTTTGGGTATTACTCATAGAGAATATTATTCACTTCTTTCATTTTTAACACATTCACTATCCTTCTTAATATGTTTTCCCCCTCATATCATTTTTCGTCAATAATTTATGTCTTAGAAAAATACAAATCATTTTTTATCCATAATTATTTATCAAGGTATACATTTCTTCTTTGATATTAGCAATAATATCAATCAAATTGTGTCATACACCTTTGACATCAGTGACAATATTTCCATTTATCTCCACATTAAACTCTTTGACATCAATGATGACCTTGTCCACCTTTAACATCAATGACAACATTTCCAACACTATCGCCACCATGAAAGTTGACAAAAATAAAAGGGGGCATGTTGTTGGCATGTAATACTTGGTTTCACGGTTCCATCATTTGTGCCAAAAAAAAGGAAAATCTAATGATTCTTTGTATGTCGTGGGTTTGGGGTGGTTCTAGAACCACCTCCAAGCCTCAACATGGTTTTAAATGGTGTTAGAATGGATGATAGACATAGAGGGTTTTTAAGTGTGAATTTTATGTGAATTGACATTTTATTTAGTTCCTAACTTTCCTAAAGTTCTCAAATGACATTCCAATTTTCAATATACAATGGATTCAACATATGATGATGAATCTAATGAGCTTAGTGGATGTCATGTACCCATCAAAAGGCCTCTAGTGAACATATTTTTTAATTGTAATATGGCATCCAGCTTGCTACAAGGCCAATATATTAAAAGAACCCATTTTAACATTTTAAAATGGATACAATATGCAAGTGTAGCTTGTTTTGATTTTAATTTTTTTAAAGGACATTTATTGCTAAATTAAATGTTTTTGATTCTATCTTTTAACTTGATTTCCATAATGGTTTTTTCTCGCCAACTTCCCATTATACTTCAAGTAGTTTCCCTTCAATCTAGGACGTTCCTTTTTGACTAGGAAACATCTATATTGTTGGCTTCATGATGCTAAATTATTTTTTAGGGTAGGCACCCATCATGGATTAATGTGGTTTTAGGCTCATTTTTAAGCATTGGGCAATGCAGAGATGAAGGTAGAGAAAAAGGATAACTTAGAGGTTTATTTTTAAGGGAAATGTCCATATTTCATCCAAAAACAAAGAGACATCATATCAAAATACTAAGGAGGTTATGTGTGCATGTGTTCTCATTTTTATTTCTCCATTAATGTATGAATTTTTTTTGAAATGTGTCTTTTTTTTATAATTTTTTAACCTGCAGGAATCGGGTAGCATGACCCCTATAAACTGCAGTGTGCCTGGTAAAAAATTTAACATGACTGGCGGTGCTGGTGCGACACGCCCTCCGGTACCACGGGGGTGGGGGAGACTAGACCTCGTGACCAACCTCCTGCAACAGGAAATATTTAGCCAACTGAGCTAGGGCCCCAACCCTTTTGAAATGTATCTTCAACACACTTGTTTTTTGAATTTAAATGTCACTTGATGAATGCAAACAAAATTATAAACATGTTACAACTATTTGTGATAGGTCATTTAATGTTTATATATGAATTTGTGCAACTTATTGATGGATAAACAAGTATGTGAAATTGGTAACATTATATTTTGATGGATTTAGATGCTTAGATCAATTGGTGTTTGCTACTTTCTCTTGCAAATTTCTCCCTGTTAGTTGTGGCTTTGTAGCCCTTGGATTGAAATTGATTTGGCTTGTATTTGATCCAATCAAACAAACAAATTAAACATTTAAAAGAACAAATTATTACAGTAGTAATTCTAGTTCAATCCCAAATTTTTGGTCTTTCATGTTTCCACAACAAAATAGGTATAAAAATTGTGACCATTATCATTAGCTTACTTTGTGCATCATGTTCATAGCCCCCACCTTACACTCATTACATTAGTGATGAAACCAACTATACAAAGGTGTTACGATAACCATTCTTGGCTTAGTGACAATATTTGGAGTCAAGACAATAGATTGGGTTTATCTATCTCCATTTTTGGTTCATTTTATTTATCAAACCTCTAGGAACATCCTCTAAGTCTAAGCTGAACTTGAAGAGTAGGAGATAAAATCCACTCTCGTAGAGTCAATATTTAATTCTCCATAGTTTGTGGACGAGCACATTTCACTTTCATGATGAAAACCCTAGCCTTGAAAATAAAAATATATATTTTTGGAAGTGGAGAAGTGGTTTTGGGACTCAACATAATGACGCCATTGTCGAGGATGATCTAAAAATGCTTTATTGTTGTTGGAAATAGCATATGATTTATATTTTCTTAATGTGTTAAAGTTGAAATATCATCAACTTATCCCAACAGAATGGCTTCATTGTCGAGTCTTAGGAAATTGGAAGTATCTTGAAGACCTCTACAACTTGTAGTAGGGAGATAATCCTTGTTTGGTACATTGAATTTTCAAATGCTATTTTTTTTTTTAATTTTCTCTTCCTAGTGAAGAGTGGTGAATTTATTTCAATCAACCAAAAATTAACAATTAGATTTAAATACTTTGTGATGGAGAGAAGGCAACCTAAGTACCATTGGGAAAAAGGAGAAATACAAATTCAACCAATGTATGAAGACATCCATCATGGGAAACTCAAAATCATCTTAAGTCAATCAAACTACCTATAATTTGTTAGAATTTAATTATGCAATTAGAAATGTGGTAAATTCTTATTCAAGAGATCATTGCTTATTTACTTTAGAAAAATCAAGTAACAACATAATAAAAGAAAATTCATTGCAAGGGTGTTTACTTAAGATTAAGGACACGATCAAACATTAGTTGATAACCATTGGTCAAGAAATGGAAGAGGACATAGTGATCATCACATTGAAAAACTTACCATGCTCTTATGAACAATTAATACCCTAAACATCAACTCTATGAATTTTGGCCTAATGTTTGAAGGGTTGTGCATAAAATTTCTACAACATGATAGATGGAAGAGATCCTTCTATAGTATTAGTGACGTATAGGGTGTAGAACATACCTTTGCAAGAAAATAGAAAGACAAAGGTGAATGATCACAAAATAAAGGGCAAGTCAACAATAATAATGCAGCAAATAATCTTGAAGAACATCACATCATTATCGTGGTAAGATGGGCCATATGAAAAATAACTACAAAAAATGTTGGTTGATTAGAAATCCAACCAATGAGGGCCTCAACAAAAGGTTCACATCACATAACATAATGAGGAGTTAGCCTTTTATGCATTTAGTGCCAAAAGACTAGCATATTAGTTTAAGGCATTTGCTTGGTATACAAATTTAGGAGCATCGCATAACTTCACCTATAGGCATGATTGGTTCATGGAGTACATTGCTTGGAATTATTCTAAAGGTGTTGTGATCTTAAGTGTTGGGGAGGGTAACACAATAGTAGGCAAGGGAAAATTGCATATATGTTTTAGAGGGAAAATATTCTTTTTTCTCAATGTGTACAATGTGTTGAAAATTGAGCTTAATCTACTCTAAATGAGTTATCCTTCTATCCAAGAAACATCTTATGTGATAATTGAAGAAATATTTATATAGCTTGAAGTAGGAACCCATGGAATGATACATGAAAATTGATATTTACTTGGAGGAATAGAGGTTCTAGCAGAGTCCTTTAGATTCTAATTAGTACATAAAAATATAGGTAATGATCCCATTCTATTGGTCATATATGTAAATGACATCATTATTATAGTGAGTAAGAAATACTATTGAACATATCAAATCTAATGAGTACCAATTTTGACATGACTAATTTAGGCCTCCTATATTATTTCCTATCGACAAATAAGTGGCAACATATTTATCTCACGAAAAATGACATGATTTTTTTAATAGATTTATAATGAAAAATTACAAAATATTATCTACACCAATAGAGAAAGAGTTGAAGCTTTAATACAACAATGACTCTTAAATAGTTAATGGGTTATCCTATAAGCAAATAGTGAGAAATTTGATATATATTACAACTAGACCTTATCTAAACTATGTTGTTTCATATCTAGATTCATGATATCTAGCATGATAGCACCAAAGATTGAATATTAAATAGTAATGAAGAGGGTGTGGGTGTTGATATATGTGAAACAAAAACTTGAATTTGGTATTCTATATAGTAGAAGAAAATATCAAAGACCATGTAGGTTTACAAATTTAGATTGAGAAAGTTTTGTGTATGATTAAAATACCACTTTTGAATATGTTTCTAGTCTTGGCACGAATGCAATCATATGGATAGGAAATACGGAGAATTTATTAGCTCTTTCCTTAAGAAATATATTAAGTAGTAGTGAAAGGAGAAAGGGAGGTAGTTTGGCTCAAGAGGATGCTTTCATATTTGAAGATGTAGACAAAACCTACAACACTAATTGTTGACAATCAAGGGTTTCTCAAACTTGCAAGAGTCCAATATTCCATGAGCATACCAAGCATGTTGAAATATATTGTCACTTAATTAGGGAACTTGTAGAAGGTGAATCTATTATGATGTAGTATTATCAAACAAAGGACGAATTATGAACATTCTTACCATATCTTTGGATATAAAAAATTATAAAATTTTATGATAAGCTTAGTGTATTAGTAGATTGCCCATTTAAGGAGTGTGTTAAAAGTATATATTAAACTTAATGATCAATTGATTATTAGATGTAGGATTTAATAAAGGTAATCCAACGTTAGGATGTAATGCTATTCTTTATTTCCTACATTCATAATGTGGGTTGTCTCCTGTACTTCTATTCCTATATAAGAAAGCTTTTCCTTCTTATGCATTCAATGAATATCTTGATTATCTTTATTTGCTTGATTTTTATAAAATGATTTAAGACATAAGGTATTCTGTTTATATTGTTAAAATTTTATTTGTTAATATATATGGCCCATCTTATTTAACACACTCTAACCTTTGACTTGTTGATGTGGCATGTGGGCCCTAGGTTCAATACTATTTTATCTATCAAACCTTTTCATATTTTTTGTTCGCCATGTGTGATTATCGAGCTAAGAGTGTGTTGTAGTTACTTTAATCTGAATAGACCGTGTGGTCCTATTACAATTTTTTAAAATGTGAATAAGAATTTTTTTTTATGAAAGTGAATCATAAAGCCTTACTATGTAAAAATGTTAGGCCAAAAATATTTTTGTGTTTTGCAATTTATGATTATGGTAATTCAAATACCTCTTGCAAAATATTACCCTCTTGTTTATTGCCATCTTGTTTCTACAAGTCAAGGCTCTTGTGATTGTTTATATTACCATTTACAAACACTTTAATTTTTTTTGTATCAGCTACTAAGAAGTATACTTTGAATAAATTTTTATCCCTATTTTTGTTAGGGTTGGAAACTCCATTTCCTTACATAACTCTAATTATTATTTTCACTATTTATTGCTCTATAATATCATAGTATTCAACATTTTTGATGATATAGGTAAAATATATTTTGAAGAGGTATATAAATCATTTACAACAAATGTCAACTGGTACAAAAGCTAGAAATAATCACAAAAGCCAAAAAATAGTGAAACTATCCCATTACAACACCTAACAAAATTAGCTAATTAGCTAAACAACACCTGGCCTTTTCTTGACAACACACACCCAAAATATGTGTAGTAGAAATAGGTCCATGTTTAGGAAGACCTCAATTCATTCTTTGGACAATATTATAGGAGACCATTTTTCAAATTCTTAGATTAGGGGGAAAGAATAGGAAAATTTTGTTCTAGATCACCTCGATCTATTCCACTATCTATTGAGAAGGGAATCTAACTGAAGAGGAAAAAATATACATTGAATCCAAAGGTGTTGAAGGAAAAAAAATTACACAATCCTAAGAGAAACCAAGATCATTAGAAGGGTCAAATTCATTAAGATGAGAAAAAGGCATTGACTCAACACCAATTAACTAGGGAACCTCCTCCATAGCAATCCTATTAAAAATTGTAGGGGCCTCATGAGTCTTGCAATCCTTAGATTCAAAAAATCATTGATAGTTAAGTGTTTGGGGTGAATATTTTACCACCAAGTAGTTGAGCCAACCAACTTACAACGAGAGTAGGAACATTCAAAAGCAAGGTGTCTAATAAAGAAGCATCTTTTACAACATAAGGAAAGACCCTCATTACCCAACATCTGAGTGCAAAGCCTATCCTCCACCATAAACATAATTTTCCTAGGAAGATCCTTGAAAATTTCAATGTTGACCAAAATACACTTATAAGTGGCGTGATCAAATTTTGAAGAGGTGACATTAACTTTAAGAAAATGACCAATCACATTGCCAATATCTTCAAGGTAAGAAATCCCCTAAGAATGGAGAGGGATATTAAGCAATCTATCCAAAGCTAACATGATATTAAGAATCTTATAAAGAGGGTTGAAAGGTGGGAATTAGGTTTTCAATAAAAGGGAGTGTTAACCCCACATCCACAAGTTACCATAAAAAAACTACTTCTTTATCCTTAATATATTGAAAAGTTGCAATGAAAAAACCTTGTGTAAGGATACAACTCAAAGTTTCCCTTCGTAAGAGGCCTCCAATAATTTAACACCCACTAGTTCAAGTCAAGGAGAGAGGTCCATAATTGGTCAAATTTTTTGACTAAGCCAAGAAAAGAAAAATGATTTCATCTCCAATTACATCGTGTCCACAACTGAGGACATGTGGAAATTTTGAATAGGGAAAAGGTGTCTTACAATGCATAGGGCCAAAATAAGGGGCCTTGCACCAACCAAAACAACAAATGATACTCGAGGAGATGCAACAATAGAAGGAGAAGTTGAGTTGTGAAGGAATATCGTTACAGGAACATCATGAGCTAGCAAGCGAGCTAAAATTATAGAATAGGAAAATAATGTGAACGAGGACCAACACCAAAACCATTGTTGAGTTGAGAAGTAGGTAGAATCCATGAATATGGATCCACACCAAAACCATCACTAAACTAGGTTCTATAGATTCTCAAACATGTAGGGAGTGATAGGAAAAATTCATTTGATTTCAGTTGTATGGTTGGACCAATGCGACCATAAGAGATGTCATCTTCAACAAAGGTTCATGGTATTTAGCATTAGAATCTAGTTGTAATACCATAGGAAATGATTTAGGTGAAATCCATAAGAACCTTTGTAATACCCCTCATGTTGTTGTTTGGACTTGTTATTTTTCTATGGTTTTGCTTGATACTTTGAGACTTTGATAGTTACTGTTTATTGGTTGGATTGGTGGATTGGATAGTTTAGACTGATTGATGATTATGCTACTTTATTTGATGACATGGATATTATGATATGACATTATGATTACATTTGGTTTGGAGATGTTTAATTTGATTTCAGTAGTATATTGTGATGCAGTGGATTATTAATCAGTTTATGATGATATGATGTGATCAATTTAGTTTAGCGATGTTACTTTATATTTAATGTTGTAATTGTTAGTATAGCTTTGGTGAGGGGACATTGTAGCACCACTCGTTTGTGAGTGCCCTGGTATGCTGCAATTCCTTCTCACGATGTGATATTTTTTATTATATATATATATATATATACATGTTGTACACAACCTTGTTTGTATGCAGGAATTGCAGGAATAGAGTCTCGATTCCACCTGCTTCGGAAGGATAGGGTGAGCATCAATTTAACCCAACGGGCATGAAGTTGAAATAGAGATGACAAGGAGGTCACCCTGTCCCAAGTTTGCCAACCTGTTTTATGTTTAGTGGTATTGTACGTCTTTGACCTTTGTCATTTTTGCATTTTATAATAGTGGTTTTGTGTGAATGTACTTTTGATATTTATTTTACGTTGGTGTGTAGTATGATGTCATTTAAATAATTAAATGATTTTAATTAATGTTAATAATAGTATTGGAATAGTTCACATTAAAATATAAAAGTCTTATATTATAAAGCCATGTAAATTATTGAAAGGTGTAAATTAAATTATTTAAAATTGGTGTTTAGATAAATTAATTAAAATAGCATGTTAGGATAATTAATGAAATCAAATAATTAAATAAGTTAAAATTGTGTGAATTGCAAGTAAAAATTGTAAAATCAAAATTAAAAACAAAAAATGTTGTTTGAATAAAAAAAAATCAAGAAAAGAAAGAAAAGAAGAAAATGACCAATGAATGTTGAGTTTTTGGAAATTTGAGAGATTTTCATTCACGGGGAAGAATGACAGAAGCTATAAAGAAAATATTGAGTTCTCGAAATTGGATCCCTTCTTGTTTTCTTTGTAGAATTTATTTATTTTTCATTTTTCTAGAAGAGAGGCTTTTCTGGATTAAAATTTTAGATTAGAGAATTTAACAAGGAAATCTGGTGGAGAAGTTCTGAAGGAAGAAAGGGGAGCTCTTCGAAAAGGCTATTTGGAATCAAGAAAAGTTTCAGCAATTCTTCAACAAACGTAGGACTCCAGGTTCCATTCTCTTCTTTTGATTTCTCTGAATCTGTTTAAAAAAAAAAATGATGTTATTCTGTAGAAGAAAATAAATCTTATGGGGGTTTTAGGAATCTTCTAGATAGCAAACAAATGAAACAAATTTAAATGGGTCTTTGAAAATGTCCAGTATTTTTATGATCTGTTATTAAAAAAAAAGATTATTTCCCCTTCTAAAATAAATAGATTTTTGGATATATATATATATATATATAAACTTTTGAAAAGATGTATATACATATATATATATATATCATAAATATATTTGCACCGTGATTTATTGCAGAAAAGATTATACTCTGTTTGACATATATATATATATGCAAAGTATATATATATATATAAATATATAAATATATTTACACCTGTTATTTTATTTATTTCGAGTTTCATTTTGGGCCGAACCCGTGCAGGGAGTTCATATGTCTTTTGTTTATATTTTAAAAAATAATATATATATATATATAGGGTTGAAGGGAAGGACGGCATTGGCCATACCCTTCCCCTCTCCCCTTTTGTTTTTCTTTATGTAAGGCCCCACCTTGAATGTGATTAGTAAAGGCCTAATATGTTATATGTGATCCTAAATAGATGGTAAGATATATTATGGATGATAAATAGTGTGATTATTTGACAACATTCTTGCTTATGCTACCATGAATGTAAGACCCCATTTCGTATTTCCCATTTTATTTCAATCAAACAAGTAGTTAGATGATAATTCTGATGAAATGAATGATACAAATCTTTTTAGCATTCATGGGCATTAACCTTGATTTAATTATGATAGATTCACATGTGAATTGTTGGCTATCACTTTAAAGTTCTGGGTTATTTGGCATATTAAATTTTTGTAAATGGTTCATCGTTAATGTTATAGGAGTTTAAAATGAATTACTAAGGTGGTAAACAAAATGATGGAGTGACTATTTCATTGACTATATTCTTGTATTGGAGTAAGTGTGTATTTCCTTTGATTATAATGAAAATTAACCATTAGGTTCATTTGATGTATTAATGAGTAAATAGTTCATGAGTGAAAATTATGCGAATTGGATTAGCTAATAATATGAAGAGATATATGATCTAATCATGCCAACTTTGGTAATGTGCAGGAATCAAATATGCAAATAGGAGGATAGATAAATGTTGGAATCAAATCAAATACATCTTTGGGAAGTTCTAAGTGTAGCCCTATTTGACTTAGAAGGGTTTGAGATTTTATTATTGGTTGGGTGATATAGTAGAATCTAATTGTAGGACATGTGATGTGAGTTTGGTTGGGGTTGGAACCCTTGGTTAGGATCAAAATTCGTATGGATTCTTGTGTAGGTTTTGAAAAGGGATTATTGAGTCAATTTCCTTGGTTTTTGAACAAGAATAGACCCCTAGGACCTATACCTATGGGTTTGGAACCTTTTTGACATGTGAACTTGTCCTTGGAGTGTGAAAAGACCCCTCAAAAGTCCACATTCATGAATGTGACGAATTCAAAAAGTGTTGGGGCTTGGGAAGAGTGACTTGTCACTCTCAACCTCCCACTCCCCAAAAGTTTTTGGAATTGGCACAAGACTCACACATGTGTGAGCACTTGTGGGAAAGAGTGTAGGTTTGGAGGATTCCTATATACCTCAAGAAGATGGAAGATTTGGGCATTGCCCACTTCTCCTCTTGGAGAACTTGAGTGAAGATGGTAGAAAGAATGAGAAAAAGAGAGGAGTCCATCTCTTTGGCAAGAGAATGATGAAAATGGCTTGGTTTGGAGAGGAAGAAGAATAAAAGAGTTTAGTTCCCTCACTTGGAGAAAATAGATAAGTTCTCTCTTACTTCCATTTTCTCTTTTGTGTATGTTTCTTTTCTATAAGAAAGTGGTATGCTGAATGGATCATGGTTGAGAATAAAGAGTAGAGAAACTAGAAGCATGAGATTTGGTGCTATGTTATATTTTATCACTTGTAAAATTTTGAAAAAACTCCATTCATCATATTGGAGTTAAAATAAAACCTTGCTCGGGGGTATGGCTAGAGCCCACGAGGCTCCATGACACCATTACGGTAGGGTGGAGAGCAAGACTTTGTTCATGTAAAAAAAAAAAAGAAACTGTAGAATTCCTCTGTGTGATTATGACAATATGGTAGATGCAGGCTTTTGATAAATTTATGGTATGCTATGGGAAGGAATCATTTGAGTTTCATTTCAAAGTTCATGTTCAATAAATAATCTGATAATAGAGAAAACTGGTAGAAAACAGATTTGGAAAAGCCTATATTAGGTTTGTAAATTTATCTGCTCCACTTCAACCGTAGCAAAAGAGTTTATACTATCCTCCAGTAGACGATGGATTCCATAACTCATGGAAAATAAAAGAATAAAACTTGAGATAAATTATTATCGTGTATGCATATTTAAAGATGGAAATGATAGTCAATGCTGGAAGTCTGTGTAATGAAAACTTTTGAGATAGTTATCTATTGTTTTGCACATGCATGCAAAAGGAATTTCTTTTGGGTACTTCTGAAACATGAGTAATCTGATTTCTCTAAGATTTTAATAATTACCAATCCATTCACCCATACAATTAATTCTCTCTTAAACCCCTATTATTTTCCTTATGTCTTCTTGAACCAATAGGGAATCAACAATGCTCTCTGGGAGACTATGGGAATCATACAAGTGACCCCTGAGGTTGGGTATGTAGGATCTTTGAGTCTCCCTATTTCTTTAGCCAAACTCTGTAGTAGATAGTGGAAAAGAAAAAAAAAAGAGCTAAACTGCATAATGATTAGCAAGCCTTGTGTGCCTTAGCATTCCTGCAAGCTTTAAAAAAAAAATAGTAATATATATATATATATATATATATATATATATATATATATATAAGCTTAGAATAAAATAAAATCAAATCAAATTCTAACAAAGGGAAAAATAAAATTGTAAATGGGGGCCGTCTGTCAATGTGGGGTGCAACAGCTTTACTACTCTCTCGCTGTTGTCACCCTCCTCACATTTTTAGTTTGGTGCCTAAATCTCTCTTCCATGGTTTCGCTGCCATGTTCCTCACTATCTTGCCTGCCAGAGATAAGAAAAGGAATGGTAAGTAGTGTGTGCGAGGCTGGTTTTGACAACTTTCAGCACTGTGTGTAAATAGCATGATTGTCGCTATTGATGAATAAGCAAGTGAAACAGTGATAATCTGTCCAACTTTTAATATTAAATGGCTACAGCTATCCATCATTTTTTTTTTAATTCTATAAAATAAACCCAAATAAAATGATTTAACTGTAATAAGGTGTTGCGTAGATGGAATTTAAGTCCACCATCAAATGGGTAAACGTTTATTTATAAACATATAAATGAATGAACATAGTTTGAATCTACTCTTGCGTAAGTATTATTACTATTTCTAGGGAGACTAATCAATAAGAAAAAAGAGAGAGAATAAAAATTAATGCACATGTCGTTATTATTAGAACTTCCTCTCTGTTCCTTCATGGCTGAATGATGTATGGCCCCTGACTTGTCTCATTCAAAAATAAAAAAAATAGAAATATACTTGTTGCCTGCTTCATAACTTAAACATTTCTCTTCCTTTCTTCCTTGTGTGTTTCGATATATAATTCACCACTTAAAATATTCCTATTAGTAACCTGCTATCTGGGATGCATTATTAGTGTGTAGCGTATTAAATATCTTTGGAATCAACCCAGTATTGGCAGTGGCTCGTGGGAGAGCTAGTCTGTAATTAGCACTCTTTTATAGCATAGTGAAATGCATTGTATCTTTTGGTAGAGTCAATGTCATCACAAAGTTGCATGTCAGTCTGTATTAATGCCAAATAAATAAAAAAACTGCCTCACATACTACCTAACTCTACGCTCACCTGGCGGTCAGTATTGTCAGCCATCCACCCGAGCAATGAATGAATTGATGGGATGAAGAGTAATTGTTGAGTGCAGGGGAGTCAATTATATCCAACATTAATAAAAGAAAAAAAAAATTAGCCTCAATGCCATATGTGACCAATAAAATTTATTCTCTTTCATCCCTCCTAACCTTTCAACCAGTCACTGTATTTCAGAGTATGAGTGTTAAAAAGAAAAAGAATATATATATATATATATATATATATATATATAGCCCTAAGTCACAATCATTGCAGCCAAGGTTATAAATTTATTTTTCCAGCAGTCCCCGATCTTATCCCACAGTGCTCAGATTTCAAATCATGAGTTATTCATACAATATAAATATGACTTGCCTATCACTCCAGTCGGGAAGTTTTTTTTATGAAACTAATATCTCTATTGAATAATATAATAAATATTTAAAGTTTATATTTAACTGTAATCCTTCTATTCTATGACAGCTTAAACCACGGTAACATCGAATAAGTATTGTTATTATTGGATTTTATATTGGTATTAATGCACAATATTCATCAGTGGCGCGTGTATAGGCTAAAACAAAAGAAAAAAAAAAGGAAAAATAAATAAATAAATAAATAGTTATAATTATTTTTCAGAGAAAATGGTTTGCATCTATGTTGGAGGGTACTCTCAATACTGGGGTCGTTTTTCTATAATGGCATCAAAACACCATTCTATCTTTCTTTCTATTAAATAAGAAAAAACGGTTGTACATGGTAAAAACTTTCTTGAGGAAATCGGCAAAAAAAATTATGTTTAGGGAAAACTTTCCTTAAAACTTAAACTATATGTTTTTAATACAAAAAAAAACAGCAACAAAATTTAATGTTCTTACCATTAGATACCCGAAGATTATGGGATTACCAATACTTGAAAATAGAGCTGAACTTAGCGTTAAAATCAAAGAAAATAAATAAATAAATTATTATAAGATGTGTTTTGCCCTACAATCATTATTTGCAATTTTTATGTTAACCTTATTCAACGTCATGATTCACTTAGGTACCGTGGAAGCATTTAAAATTATTTTCTTTAATCTCAATTTAAATATTTTTCCTTAGTCTTTTATATTAGAGGAAGGGAATCAATAAAATCATACGTGCCTTTAATAAAGGCTTTATTTTATGATTTTTAGGAAAAAAAAATAGTTTATCTTTAAAATAAAGTAAGTAATGAGTTACTTCATTTATGAAAAATTAGAAAGTAATGAATTATTTTATTTATTAAATATTTATAAAAAAATAGATAATACAACTAAAGAAATATTAATAATGGGGCATGTAATAAAGAAATTTAGTTTATATTTTTAGATTCAAAATCTTTATATAAAATAAGTAAATTAAAAAAAAATTAATTTTCTTATTATACACATAATATTTATATACGATTATAACGTTGGAAATATCAATAATTTAATTTATATGATTTTACTATCAGATTAATTAATCTGAGATTAATAATTAAACATGTCTAATTGTTATATGATAAAATGACCTCAATTCTTTGTATTCCTATTTTCTCGATATTTACAAACTTGGAATATTTTAAGCTATGATGAGTTGACAAACAATAGTATTTATATGTTATTGTTAAAAAAAAAAATTATTGTGTTTTTTCCCTTGGACCAAAATATAGGCATGACACTTTATATATATATATATATGTATATATATATATATATATATATATATATATATGTATATATTTATTATGGTATTGGCTTATGGATGATTGTTTTTACCAGACTTGAATTATTTAAATTTAAAAGAATATCTGAATAAAGCTGAATATTATTTATATATATATAATAAATATAACAATATATTGTTTTATTTTGTGAAATTTGAATCTATGGTTGTTATGGTTATTGAAAGGGGAAATTGATTATCATTTTTATTTCAAAATTTCATTATGGAAATAGAGATTTAGTAATGGAATAAAATGAATTGCTTATCATAGTGGAAAAATTATTATGTTGATTTGAGTATTGAAATTCTGTGAATTTGTTGGGTTATCTTTTTACCATTGTGTTATTGTTTTGGTTTTTCGATGTGGGAACTCAGTTGATTTTATGAACTCGTTTATGGAGGATGTGAACCTTAAGCTTCCAGAGGCTTGATTTCATTGTTGGTCGTTATCCTCGTTTTATGTGCTCTTGATGTAGCAAGTTATTTGGTATCATTATTGTGAAAGGGTTGTACGAGATTTTGTTGAGACTCTGATTATGTGTTTTAGTGAGATGGGTAATGCCTCGCATGTCATTTGTTGAGATTTAATGCTTTGTTCTTTATGGTACAACCCTTGATTGTTGTTTATGTTTTGGGGTCTCCTGGGAGAGTGGCTCTTCGTTGGGGCTGGTGCCTCAAATAGGAGGAAGGGCTTAGGATAACCCACATAAGAGTTAGATTAACAAGTGAAAACTTAATAATAGAATTTAGGGGGATGGGTAGTAATAACATAATAAGATAATCTTGGATACCTCATCTATCCATTACGGCTATCGCAGACTAATGGTAGACCGAGAAGGCTATGGTTGGCAAAGTTATTACCTCGTCCTCAGGAGAGGTTAACGGCTCCGCATGAGTCACCCTATGGGG
Source organism: Sequoia sempervirens (assembly GCA_007258455.2). Lineage (NCBI taxonomy): Eukaryota > Viridiplantae > Streptophyta > Pinopsida > Cupressales > Cupressaceae > Sequoia > Sequoia sempervirens. Next base: position 39,409 of record VDFB02378776.1, read on the forward strand.
TTGACACCTCAAGTAGGAGGAAGGGCTAGGATAACCATAGATGGGGGCCGACGCCTCATGTTGGAGGAAGGGCCAGGATAACCCATGTAGGCTATGCAATGACACTCTCCACTTGTTTCTCTTATGCTTGTTTTCTTGGTTGCCTTTGGAAGTGTGTTATAATTGTTGTCTTGGATTTACTTGGCAAGTGGTTATGGTTATTGCCTTTGAATTATTTTTAATGTGTTATATGGCTTGAGTTTATTGTGATTGAATCTTTGTCATCGTCATTTATGATCTATGTTATCCTTTGATGTTGTTATTGGAGTTATTGTATTATGATTTTCTTATTGGAGTTAGTTCTATGGCATTCATGGTCGTGGTTACTTCCTTGTCACCTCCGAGCACGGGGGTGGGTTTTTTTTAAAACCCACATGGTCGGGTGGAACATGCTCCGCACTCGTTGGGTTCCCCATTAACGTTCATTCTTCACAGTATTTTTCAAATGGAGCTTGTACCAAATATTCATCTTGTATTTCAGACATTATTTGTATAATGTATTTATCCCACATGTATGGGAGGTTTTATTGTATCTCATATTTTGTGAACATGTAATATATTAAAAGATGATGTATTGTAAATGTACCCTTGTAACCATTCATGATTTATGATATTTTTTATGGTTGTATCTTGTAATGTATTGATACTTATGCTTATGGATATATGGATGTTATCTTTTGTAAATGGTTATTTTAATGTTTATGATGGACGTTAGATTAGTTAAGTTACTTAGCCTTATGTGTATTTTTCGTTATGAGTTGGTTTTATGCGATGTGACCTCACATGTCCCAAAGGACTTGATGTTATGATGTTATTGTGTAATGTAATTATTTTTAATGGTTCATTATATGTGTACTTTGTATTATTTAAAAAAAAATGTGTGCATTGTTTTGTCCTTTGGGGTTTGCACGATGAGCGTTACAACCTTGATTTATATGAGCATGAATTTTATAGATATTTTGGCCACCACAAGGAGCTCAAGTTTGAAAAAATTATAAAAATCCAAAATGCCATAATTTCTAATTTAACTTCCTAGACATGCCTCATGTGGAGATTGTGGTTGTTGAATGATAAATTTGATAGATTGGAATTGAATTTTGAAATAATTAGGTAATTTGTGAAGTTTATTATGGATCTAGAGGGTTTGTTGTGCACAATTATATTCCACATAACAATAAAAATATAATTAAAATAATGCATGTTATTTATTTCACCTCGTGTTATCAATATTTTTAAAGTTGATTTAAATATTTCAAAAGTTCATTTCTCTAACTTGATTTCCAATCCACTATATTAAATAACATTTTTTTAAAGTTTTTAACTCTCTTTTTCTAATAAACATCTATTCCAATATAGTCTATCAAATTTATATTTTATGTTTGTCACCTACTATATAGAATTTTTTACACAACTCAACCAAATTGTAAACAAACTTGATTAGATAATTTGATATGGAAGATGCAAAATTATATAGGAGTAATACACCATTTCTATAAAATAATGATCTCAAAATTTTTTGACATAACCATTTCCCAACATTTTGAATTTATGTGAAAGATCCAAGCTGCATTAGATAACATAGTCCCATAGGTTTCTTGATCACATAAGTTATGTTGGATCTTGAAACCACTGCTTAGAACAAAATTTAAATTTTAAGGCCAAAGGTTGTCATCATGAAAGAAAAACCAAGGTTCATCCATGCATTTTGAGAGTGTGTAACCTTTCATACAATTTGAGCTTAGCTTAGACTCAAGAGGGTGTTCCTAAGGGTGTACTATAACATGTATTTAAATTAAACAAAATGAATAGGAAAAAATAACAAGCAACAACTATAACCAAATAAATACTTGACCACACATATTGTCATTAAATAAAGTGTAGCTAGCTACATAAGACATCTATATAGCTAATAAACATGTGCAAGAATAATCTAGTTAAGATGATTTATTGAAGGTTTATTTTAATGTTCCCTTGTTTATGATGCAAAATCATGAATGCAAAAAACTTAATTCTATTCTTAAATTATGGATTAAGGATTTTGATTATTTTGAGAGAATACAAAAGGCCAAATCTTCCCAACTGATGCCTAACTAAGGGGTTATAAAGTCAGTTAAAAAAGAAAATTAGTGAATAAAAGTATAAAAGAACTATTTTTCCATCAATTCCATCAAATTACATGTATAAGATACAAAAAATACTTAATCATCTAGAATTGAACTACATAAATCCATATTTAGAGAAAAAATGATTATTACAAAGTTTGTAATATCTTAAAAATGCTCATATTTATCAAATTGTCACAACATTCACATAAATAAGTGTAACAAGAGATAACCTTAGCAAGAAGTTAAAATTCCCCTTAATATACATAAATAACCTTGGAGACACTTGATAGAACTACTTACACCAAACTAGTTTTCTACACCTAGGAAGCAAAACAAGCAACCATGTGTTGTTTTTGAATCAAAGAGTCATGCTCTTCCTCCATGATTGAATCCCACTTAACAATACCTAATGCTTCATGAGATAACTATAGATTTGAAGCTATGACAATGTAGTAATACACAATACCTTAGTGTTATAATCAAGCCTTTTGTGTATCCAAAGGGTCCCCAATAAAAGTGTAATATCCCAGATCATATACCTCAAAAATTACCACCATTTTTTTTTGTTTTTTAAAATATTTGTTACCAAATTTTCACTACAGCTCAATTGGTGGAGCTGATTAAGTATTGTTATATTTGAAAGTGAAAATAATAGTTATTTTTGCATATGCTTAAGTGTTGTTTGCATCTTATTTATCATTTATCAGGTGACAATTATGCAAGTGTTTGAGAAAATTGAGTTTCAGAAGTATTACTCATGTTTTTTGCAAATTCAAATGGAGTACAAAACTGAATATACAAATGATAAAGCATAACATAATGCTTTCGTTTATTTCATGAAATGATTCACATTACAATATGTTCATTTGATTGCAAGAATACAAATGACAAGTACAACATTGTAATTTAATGCTTTTCTTTCAGAATGGAAATGAAAGAACAAAAGTTAAATATCCACACAAGTCATGGTTTTAGCTAATTCCATTAATTGCGGAAAGTAAACTATACAAATGAAGGTAAAAGACATGAAAGCAGATAGCAGAAGACACATCCATCATTGCCTGATTCTTCATCTTCGGTTGAGACACTTGCTGCTTACTCTGTCCTGCTTCCACTCCTGGGTGTGCCTGCAAGAGATTGAGAGGGGTGTCAATTAAGAGCTTCGGATATGAGTTATACTACAAGCTCTACCAACAGACATATAATTCATTCTTCGTAATGCATGGAATCAATTAAAGGAAGGAACATAAACATGAACTGAAAAGAGAAAGAATCATCATCATACATTGTTTTTATGCTAACATTGTTTGTTTCCTTGTGCAGGTATAAGAAAAGTCATGTAGCTGATTATCTTTTGAAGACCAAGCATGTGGGAAAAATGAGCTCCCACAAGGGTAGAGCTCAGCATGCTTCCCCTTATACATTACAGATGGGGCTGAGAGAAGGAGTGCAATCATCATGTTCATCAAGAAAGGAACTATATAACTAAAAGAGTAAATAGTGTTCATTCATCTAAGTCATCAAGCTGACTGTTCACTCATAACAATCAAGTAGTGTGCTTCCTGAAAGCTACAGGTGGATAGTGGACTTAAATGAGCTCAATCAATTCAACTAAGTACATCATTTTCATGATTTAAATCTTAGATATTGCTGTACAGTTTGCATTTTTCTGCCATGGGTGTTGTTATGCATCTTGTTTCATGATATTACAACAATGTTATATCTTTAAGAAATGATAGTGAACATGCATACATAATGCCTCAACAAAGAGAGTTGTTTTAGATTTTCATTTTAGAAGAGAGCAAGGCATAAGACAATTTTTATTAAATGGAACATAAAAATGCATGAAGAGTGCCAGTTAGAAGAGCCTAAAATGAAATAATAGTCAAGCATGGAGACATGTGAAGAGCTCTAGTTTCTCATTTGAATGAAAGGGGACAAGTATCAAGTAATCCATTGTCACTATAATGCATGAGGGTAAATGTTGCATTAAGTAAAGTTTATGCATTACTGTGTTTGAAAAGGAAACAATAAAAAAATACACTGTTTTGGAGACTTGTTCTGTCATACAATTGTTCTGTCATTCAAAGTGTATTTTCAAAGAATAATTTGCATGGGTCTAGGCAGACAAATATGGACAGATCGAACAAGAATTACAATGTGAAGAAGTTATTTCCAGAATGAGCAGAACTTCACAAAACATGAAGGAGCTTTAAAAATTCAAGTTGAAACAATATGAAATGACATGAGAATCACAGTAATGTATAAGAGGCTAAAGAAGGCGAGCAATATGTAGGTGTGAATCAAGAAATTCCTGTGTGAAAGATGGTAACTTTTGTAAAAAGGAATGTGTTCCATATGTTGTTTTGAAAATATAGAGTTTTGAAAATACAGGATTTCTATTGTTTAGTTATTTTATGAGTTTTTGATCCTATAAACAACAAATGCCTTCATAAAATCCACCTGGGGTTATGTTATTTCTCTTCATGTGAAAATAGAAAAATGAAATCTACAAGGCCAAGCTAGGGTTTTCCATACAGTCAAAGGGAAAGCAGTAAATTATAAAGAAAATGGAGCAAAGATTATATATGCTGATTCTTAGAAATGAAAAGAAAATAGACAGAGCCAAAATGAAGTTTGTACAGGAATTTCAAAATACCCATATGAGTATTTAAATCCAAATGTAGATTGCTTCAAAGGTAACATTTGTCGATATAGGGTTTTTACATAATTCAAAATGTAAACAAAAGCCATGGTGGGTCAATCCCAAATTTTGAATATATGACAAAACATATAGATTTTTGTTTACCTTTTCAGAATACCCACATGCCATTTTTTATTCAATATAATATTTCTCATTATTTCCAGCATACCCATGTGAGGACTTGAGCTAAATGCAGATTTCTTTACCCACATTGGGGTTTTGAGTTTAAAATACAGATAGTACCATTTCCAGATTACCCACATGCAGATTTCTACAGGTAAACAAAATAAATGCTTTCTCTTATTTTCCAGATTACCCACATGGGGTTTTTTGAGAGAGCAACATAGTACATAAATGTCATGGTGGGTCATGCGGGTTTCTAACAGAAGAGTAAAGAAATGTATTTCCTTCATAATATCATTTACCCATGAAGGGTTTTATAAGAAAACCACAGAAAGAAGTAGAAAATCATGGTGGGTCGAGCTCCGGAGGAAGTAAAAAATTTTCTTCTAAGTCACAGATTAGCCATATAGGGTTTGTTTTGAAAACTCATAATTTCTTCATTTTTACAAGTACCCATGTGAGGGTTTTTCAACAGAAAGGAAAAAGAAATGTGTTTTCTCTAAAATATCATGTACCCATGTGGAGTTTTGATAAAATACAAAGATTTATATAATGCTTTCATGGTTGAGCTTGAAAAATTTAGAATAGGCAGCATTTTCTTCAAATACAGTTTACCCACATCAAGTTTTTGTCTCAAAATCAAAGAGAGGTAAAATGTAATCATGGGTCAAGCCCATAAAAGTTCCCAAATGCCCAGTTTGAACATGAGTGGCCGCGGCCTGGAGGAAGCTTTTGGCTCCTTTAAAAGTCCACCATTTCAAAAAACAAGGAAAACCCATGTTAAGTTTCCATCAAATCTTAGAAATACCTGAAGCAAAGCAACTACAGTGCAAGGAATTCTTTACATAATTCGTATTAAGAGTCTACATGGCATGGCCTGTGTATGGCCATGAAACTATAAGTAAAAATTGACCTTTCTTGCAGAGTATGAAGCTTTTATAAGCTTTTTGATTTGAGGAAAAAATGTTCTCAGAAGTACAAAAGAAGCAATAAACTTACCATGCGTGCCTATGGAGCAAAGTATGCCGCGGCCAGAATTTCTTGAAGAGCTCTCAAGCATAGAGAGGAGGTCGACCAAGTTGGAGGCAAATGTCAAAAGTTTCCAAGTTCTCAAGCTGAAACCCTAGCTCACATGGCGGCGGCTCATGTAGAGCTCTTATTCTCAAAAGTCATTTTTGCAAATGATGTGAAATATGAGGGATCTCTTTGTTTTGTCTTTAGGGTTTCACTTTTCCCTATTTCGACTTAAGAATTTTGTCAATGTTATTTAAAATATGAAGCTCAAAATTAATGCCATGGTCACTCATTCCTTAGGTCAAGCCTTTCCAACATTTCTATTGATATGTTTACCTAGGTTTTGGAATAGGCACTTGGTATGGTGTTTCAAAGCCTAAAGCCCTAGTTTTTGTTTTTTTGCCTTAGTGAAATAATGTTCCTATAATGACTTAGGCTTTATTTTTTAATTGATTTTATAGAAATCAATTGTAAATGAATGTGCCTTGGCTTTGGTTTTTAATTGATTTTAAACAAATCAATTAGGGTATTGATGAGAAGAGATATGCCTTGTTATTTTTATGATTTTTTTTGAGAAAAATCAAGATTTGTTTTGGAGAGATAAGTTTGTATTTTGCAAAAGATTTCAAAAAAATCTTTAGTTGCAAAAAATAAGTTAAATTGAGAGAATTTTAAATCTGCAAGCTATGTAAAGCAGCGATAAAACAAATTGTTTTATTCTTTGCTATTTTTAGCAGATTGTTATTGCTTTTCTTCCTTGGTCAGATTTGAGGTTCCTGTTGGAGAGATAAGGTGTTTTTTTTCTTTAAAAGAAGATTTAGCCTATTTTGAGAGGCTTTTCAGTATGTATTTGCAAAAGGTGTTTTTTTTTTGCTTTTGTGCAAAATTTTGAGATAGTTTTTGATACTTTTCCTTGAGCTTTCTTCTTGAGCTTGGATTGGGGTTTTGGAGGTATATCTTGTGAAAAACTTAGTGTTTTTCCAGTTCAGATTCTAGTTTCTTGCTCTTACACATTTTTGAGCTTGTAAACTTCTTTGTACTCAGGTTTTGAGAGTTTTCACTCCTTCATCCAATAAAAGCAACATTCCTATCTCCAATTTTTGTCTCTTTGTAGTTTTAGTATGATGTTCATATTGTGATTCTATTTTATAGATCCTTTTTATATCCTACTATTGCAAATTATTGATATAGAAAGTTCATTTAATGCAAGTTGCATGCTGTGTTTAGGTTCAGACCTTCATGCAAATCAATTTTTTACTGGTGTTCATGAGAGATTGTGAATTCATTGTTGTTTTTCTGAAGACTATTTGTGGGTGAAATATCAAAGTCATTTTTGAGTTTGAGGATCACAAATAGATAGGATTTCATTTCAGTCATATTCTCTATCCTTTTTCTCAGAAAATCACTTAGAATAGGATCCATCATTTGGAGAACCAACTCACTTTGGAGATTCGTTCTCACAAAGAGTTACCCACAACTTGAGAACGTTTCCATGTGTTAATAGATTGTTGAACTTTCAGTTTCAACAGGGTGAAAATCTTATTGATAACAATATTAAATGTGTTCCATTCATCTGTATACTCAAGCATTTATCAAGATGAGATAAAATCCATATAAGATAGACATCCAACCATATGGGTTGGGCATCCGGTCCATAAATGATAGGTATTTATCTATTCATTTGGGATAGACATCTATCTAGAAAGGAAATGTAACCTATGGTATCCTCCATTTAAGAGTACCTAAATACACCTTCTATTTTATCACAATTCCTCAATAAGCACCACTTCTTCTCATCTTTGTTTTCGCACCTCCTATAATATTGTGCATTCTTCCACCTATGTCTAGTTATCATCACATTATACATAATTTATGCTAGATTCTTAGTTACACTTGTTGTAGTTATGGTCAATATTTGTGGTGGTAGTTTCCTTATTATGCAAATAATTTCTTAGTGGCCCCACCTTCCCATCCAACTTCAGTGATTAAACCAAAAGAAGATTTTGAAATATAGTAAATCATAGAACATATTTTCATTAGTTCAATTAATTTAAATCATGTTAGTCTTATGAGAAATTTATAAAGTTCATAATGGTAATTATAGTTATTATTATTATTATCAACTTATTAAAATGCTTTAGTAATTTCAAATTAATTATATATAACCCAAAATTTACATTTGTTCTATTTTATTTTAGTTTTATTTATATTATATTTATTTATTATTAAATTTTAGTGTTAAATATAGATAAAATACATATTTATGGGAGCGAGAGTTGTGACATCATTCCCCCTAAGATTATGCATCGTCTCGATGCATATACATTTCATATTTAAACATCAAGTAATATTAGTAGAAACTTAACATATACAAAGTTAATGTCACTTCAAATGCAAGGTTAGTAAGTTTTCATACCTAGGTTTTGTTGCTGGTGGTTTTAGCACAATGAAATGTAAGTAAATGATATATCACTTACTCTTCTTGAAAAGAAAGGAATTATTCTCCAAGCTTCCTTTTTAGTCATATCTTGACCATGTGGATAATCAAGTGGTCTATGTGATTGATTTTAATGAGGGGAATTCATTTGTTCGATCTAGATATAACCGGATAATGATGTTCCATCAAAAGATTCATATCTACTTTTACATGTATAGTTTAATCTTTAAAACATAGATCTGTAAATAATTCTTCACACATGTACTAAAAAATAAATGAATTTAATAAATCTATTTCTTGAAAGATCCCAAGAACTATCGTAAATGATTTTGTAATTAAAGAAAGATGAAAAGATAATAAAAATAAGAGATAAGACCCGAATTAAATGTACAATGATAAATTTTATTTCATTTTCTAGATCTGAACGGTTAGATGAGGTCAAGAAACCAATATTGTAATGATCAATATTTCACACAACCACTTACAACATTGATGTAATCATTTAAGGAAATATAACATAATATTTTTCAAGCCACATGCATCAAACCACCATTTTCATTCATACAATAGAGACATAACTTTATGTAAAAACACATTAAATCACATATCTCACCAGATTATTTAATTTAGGTAAAAGAAATAAATCATATCATCACCAAGATCAGAACATCATTTTCAAACAACATGTGTGATCCTTTCATTTCAAAATTTAGAAAAATCATAAAATTCTAGTAGAGTATTCACATTGAAAATGTATAATTTTGTTGTAATGAAAATGATTCCTAACCCCTAAAGGAGTCTTAGAAAGAGATATAAATAACCAAGTGGGAGCCCAAAAATTGTGGATCTAAAAAGAGTCTAATTGAAACTAATCTTGGACAACTTGATCTAACTAAGAACTAATTGTCAATTACCAGTTGAGTGGGGAAATCCAATACTGCCTCAATAAATATGAAAGTTGAAGTTGATTTATTACAAAATGTTTGAAAGAATAAATGAATAAATAAAATAAACACCTATCTATTAAATCATCATCTAGAGTATAAGAAAATAATAAAATATTTCAATGGCTTAGCCACTTTTATTTAAAAAAAAAAAAAACTTCATTCAAGTCATTCATTTTAGGGCCCTTATGATATTTTAACTTTATTCTTTGAGAGAAAGTTGAATCTTCTATATTTTCCTATAATTCTCCAAAGTCCACCAACTACTCTTTTAATTTATGAAATGCTAGCTTATTCTTAATCATCTTGTCAATTCCTTCCTCAAACATTGGTTGGTGAAGCAAATTTGAAAACTATTTGATTATTTTGGAAGTTGGTTGTGTAAATGATGGAGTTTTCTAAAATGCATAGGAGAGGTCCTTAATATTTTTTTCAATAATCGCCATGGATTAATCCACTAAGGTTCTACTTTGGTTCAAATTTACCTTGCACTTTTTGAGTGGTTTTACTCTCAATTGACTTGCTTTTAGCCATTCCCTAGGTTTATCATGATTTTCATCTTCAAAAATAGCTACCTTAACAAGCTCATTAATTCTTTTCAAAATTGGAATATATTATTTCCAAACAAAAAGATCTTTTATTTTTTATTTCCATTTGGTGAGCCAATCTAGCTTCATCACTAATATTGTGATAAGCTTTTATTTCCTTGTCAATTACCCCAATACCAAATGTCTACAAATTTTCTCTCCATTTCAAAGTTGTTGGGAGAATGCCTTCTAGGTCTAGATGTTGATCATCCTTATTCAACGCTTCTTGTAAAATTGGTGTTGGTGCAATAGGATCAATATGTCCTACTAGGTGATTTGTGTAAGAGGAAAATTTTGAAACTTTAGCTTTGACTTCCTCTTTGGTATTTTCATCTTTCTTTGTGTGCTCAAGTATTGTAGAAATAACAAGTTGCATGGATTGTTTCTTATCTTCTTGGTTTGGGTACCTAAATTTACCTATTGTAAAGAATAGTCCCTAAGTGTCATTTCTGCTAGGCTTCTCCACCACAGGGGTAGAAAATTGTGCTATTATGTCTCCTTGATCATACCCTATAATCAAGAAAATCCTTCTAGCCCTCTTCTTTTGTCTAGGCTATGTCTTGAACACTCCTAAAAAATAAAAATCCTCCTCTTCTTGGAAATATATCTTAGTCCTTATTTGCACACTATGGTTGAGCCATATTGGGAAACTTGATGTTCCTACCTATAATTATTGAGAATTGGGAGGAGTTGTTTGCACAATATCAAAGGGGGTATCCATGGGAGTTTGTTGAAATAAATTCACAAAAAAAAGGAGTTATTAAATATTTTCAATATTCAAATCCTTCCCTACGTTGTGCTCATGCCTATCACCTCTTGCACATTGGTCTATTTTTTCTTGGTGGGGTGGTGATGATGAAGAAAAATCATGTGAAGGTGAAGGAAATTGAGTTAAAATTTTAGCCCTAGTTGTATCTTTGGAATCTTCGACAATATCTTCTTCTTGCCTCTCTATATCATGCTTCATTCTCTCAAGGTTCTCAACATCTTTTCCTTGCACATTCCCCTTAGATTGCCCATCATTACCACCTAGTCGATCAATATGTTTAATGTGTGGGGAGAATGAATTAGAGCCTCATGTGGAGGGCTAGGTATATGAGGTGGAGATGGAGGAGGTGGAGGAATAGAAGATTGAGATGGAGGTGGTTGATGTGGAGGAGGAGGTCATTGAGGCATATCCTCATTTTGGGGAGCATATTTTCTAGGTGGAAATGTAGATGGAGATGGAATGAAAGACTCATGAGGTGGAGATGAAGATGGGGATATAAAGGGAGAGTTGAGATTTTTCTAAAAGAGGAGCCTTGAAATGAGTCCTTTTCCTCCTTTTGAGAGGAAATTCTTCTTCTTCTTCCTTTTCTTTGCTAGTCTCTTTGATTATTCTTCTTTCCACCTATTTTCTTTTCTTCATAGTTTCTTTGGATGATGCCTTATCTTTTTTTTTCTTTATTACAACATGAGAGGATTCCTCAAATTTATTTTCTAGTTTCTCCTAGTTCCTAGTGTGTGGTAACTCCAACATTGGGAACGGTGTATCCAACATAGTTTAGACATATCCACCATATTTATTGCCCTGCTATTCATAGAAGGGTATTTTAAAATCAAACAATATACATTGTGAATAGGTTGATTAAAATTTTTTTGTGTATTTTAGTTTTGATGTAACACCTCACTTTCTCCAACTTTTTTGGGATTTTCCTAAATTACATTTCCTAAAAAATTCCATGATCAATATGTAATAATTCTTCAATTTGAACCCATGCTCATCTATGAAATTGGCCCAATGGTACTCCAAGGCTGGCTCATGTTTGTAATTATCCCCTATAAAATTGTTTTTGATAAGTAAAAATAGGTTTTGAAGGGGCCCCGAAACCCTTTACAATGAAGAAAAGCTGTAAAAAAGACTAAGTTAATAAAACCCATAGCCCAAAAAACCAAAATACTGACAATAGATAAAACCAAAGAAACCCGTTAGTAAACCAACAACAAAAAACATTGGCACCCAGGCTGATCAAGCAAAAGAGTCAACAACAACTACAACATCTTTTTTAGAACATTGAATGAGGCCATATTTTCCTCAATGACCCCCTCATGCATCTGCATAACATCTTTGAGCTCATCAAATGATACAACAACTTGCTTCTTGGTCTTACTCCTTGTCCTTAAACATGATCCAACATCCACATCCTTTTCCATAGCTGGAGCAAAATCCACATTTTTGTCCACTAGGTTTGAGCAATTCACATCATCAACCACTTTCTCAATTTCCCCCAACTCTAGGGGTTTACCAGTCCATTTCAAGGCTTTCTCATTTAAAACCGAAAGACCCTTAGCAGTTGATTTCGAGGAATTGTTGCTTATGCTCACTACAGTCTTCAAATCCTCTAACAACTTACCAATTCTATCCTTAATGCTAACAAATATTTCCTCCAAAGTCTTATTAACCATCATTTCCAAAGAGTAAATCCTCTCCTCATGAGTAATACCTAGGCAATCAACATCAACAACTAATTTATCCAGCATTACATTCATAGATTTAGCCGTACCTTTAATCACCCATTCTTTTTTATTGCAACAGACCATTGCCACACAAACATCTTGCCAGTTCTTAAATTGGACATTGATCTCCTTCACTTTTGAGAATAGTCATTTCACTAGAGAAAGAATTTTTTTGTGTTCCATCCTCAGCCATATTGCAAAACATACCCATATTCACCTCATCCCAATTGATAGGAGGCACGACCTTTGGCTCAAATTTATGACCAGGGATTTCCCTGCGCTCCTCTTTCTACCCCTCTTCCTCCTCAATAGGGGAATCCTAAACCTCGAAAACCTCCACCTTAATCCTTTGCTTATCTAGAAAGTTTTCCAAATTAGCCAAAGCTTCCAACCACTCCATCTTCATAGTCTTCTCTTTTACCTACAAGGAGTTAACATGAGAGATAAGGGACCCTGGTTGGGGTCAACATCCTTAGTACACTGGACACTCCAATCCCTTGAAAATCCATAGGCATGGACCCGAGAAGAAATTCACCAGGACCATTATCCCCAATAGGGGCACTATCCACAACCCCCACATTTTCAAGACCCTTAGCACCAATCATAGGGGAAATATCCACCATGCCAACCTTCCCGAGACTCAGAGTAGGCTTCACACCCGAACCAGGATTTTTCACATCTTTCACCAAATCCACCTTTCTCTTAGCAGATGACTTATCTTTCCTAGGAAATTTGGATTTCCCCTTAGTATTCTTCTTCCCAGACTACACCATGGCTTCCCTCAATTCAATGTTCATTTCATAACCCTTTGAGCACACTTCAAAAGCTTTAGACCCCTCCTCAAACAAACCATCTTCCATTGACATTTCATCAAAATCCAAGTCTTCGTGCTCATAACTCCCTTCCCACTCTGTAGCAGAATCCCCTATCTCATAACCTGAATTCTTAACCCCCCTTTTTGTGAGCTAGGGTTTTAGGAGAAATAGGGATTAATTTAAGCTTAATATGAGAAAAAAAAATATTCATAAGGCCTTCATGCAGAATGACCTTCTTAGGGTTTTTTCGGTGATCCTCAATACTGTTTTCCATCGACAATAATAGATAAAAAGGAGAAGAGACCAACACCTTATGATGGAAGTGATTCAAAAGCATAAAGTGGTAACTATACACAATAGAGAACCTACCTTCCAATGTGAAATAATGCATTATAGCCAACACCAGATCCCTCCAAAATAGTTTAAGAGACTTACATGCATACCCACCACTCCCAACATCCCAAAGCTTCTTCTTCTCATCAAATTTGAAGAAATTAGCAAGGTATTTCTTAGCAGTTGCTTTGTATCTGTAGAATTTCCTCCCAGAAGATGAAATCCCTATGACTTTCACTATGAATTCCTCATCAATATTGAAGTCCACACCTTTATAATGCAGAGTCCTACCATTCCACCCTTTTACAAAAAACTCCATAGCTTCAAGATTAGGGCCTTGGATTCTTTGCATATACTGGGTAACCCCACCCATTTCTAAATGATCCCACATAGTTTCATTTCTCTAGAACTCCTCATACGAGCTTGGTTCCACTCTGCAGTGAGCTCCACCCATGGTGGCATGTAAAGAGTAGGAACCCAAGAGCACCAAAAAAAATTGCAAAAAAAAAAAACCTAGCTATCTGCAAAATCACACAAATAATACCCACAAAATGTGTGAGCTTGTCATTCAATGTACTTCCCATCCTACACAACCAGGCCATAATTTTACAAAACTCAAAGTTGTAATTATGAAACAAGCAGGGCCAAGGTTCAATGTGCATAAACCAACTTAAAATAATAATGAAGAACCTTTCCCCTATATCGACCACCTTAAATACATGCCACTTGGTCATCATTGGAAATAGTTTTAAGATTGAGTGGTAATGATTCAAATACATCCCAATCATATTTAGCCACCACTCCCAAATTGGCTAATTTGTTAGCCAACATGCTAGCTTCTCTAAACACATGAGAGATTCTAATCTCTTCAAAAGAATTAATGATGGAGATTGAATCATTAATTAGATGAGCGATAGACCATGATGGTAGACACTTCATCAAAATATAGTTTATAATATTAAGTGAGTCCCTTTCCAACCAAAGTTTAGAGAGCCCTAGATTCTTTGCCAAAATGAGGCCATGATAGGCTACAACTGCCTCTACAAAGTGGTTTGTCTGGATTCCCAAAGGGAGCGCCACCATAGAGACAAACCTACCATTCTCATCCAGTAACACTCCCCCACAACCAACAGGACTTGGATTTCCCTTAGAAGCTCCATAAAAATTAACTTTAAACCAACCAAAAGAAGGAGCCTTCCACTAAATCCCCTCCCTGGGTTTTTTTAACTTCTTCACTAGATTAGAAAGGTCACAAGAAAGATTGGAAATATTTTTCTCACAAGTAGATCATAAGGAGAAATATTCACCTTTAGGTTAAATGAAGGGATCACCAAGAATTCAGAAAGGAAATTTTCCTTGATAGCTTCACAAATTTTAAAGGCTAGCCTAGAAAGCGACAGTTCTAGCTAACAGAAAAAATGATTGCTATGTTCCTTCCAAACTCCCCACGCTACATGTGACAAGATAAGAGACCACAACAAAGAAAGGGTTGGGTTAAGAGAAGGAGCGACCCATTGAGACCACAAGTCAGTGAAGGAGGTCAGGAACACCCACACAATATCCCACAATTGAAAAATATGAGCCCAAACTTCCCAAGTATAGCTACAACTAGTCACCAAATGTAAACAATCCTCTGTAGCTTCTTTACATAAGAAACACCTATTTGGTAGAGACATTCCCATTTTCAAGAGATTATTTAGAGTTAGAATCTTGTCTTGACAAAGAATCCAAAAGAAAATATTGATTTTAGGTAGGATCTTCCCATTCCACAAACAACCCCAAAAAAGAGGGGGACCAACCATTTGAGTCTGAAAAGAAAAGGCCGAAGATACAAAAAAATTCCATTGGGAGCTAATTGCCAAATTACCGAATCCTCAAGAGCATCCACCAGGATATGAATCATGGAAAGAAACACAAATAGGGGCTTCAAATCCCTATTAACCACATCAAGTCTAATCCAGCTACCTTACAATATATAATCAACAACAAAAACACCCCATTCTCTTTGATATAGCATTGTCTTGGCGACATGCCATGTGCTGCTATGCGAACACTTCAGACAGGGAATTCACTTTAGTGTTATGACCAAGGGCCTTATTTGGTGGTTAATTTATATTAGTGTCAGCCATTATGAAATGGAGATGGGACATATGGTGAGTGTGGGAAGATGGGTGAAAATGGAAGTATACAAAATAACCAAGGTGAATTTTTGGCTCCAATAGAAACTTTAATATTATGAAACATTAGTGGTACTTAGTTATCAAATTTCATTAAATGATAAGTTTTATTAATTTTAATCATTATGTATGTAAATAATGTTATGGATATTTTGGTCAAATAATGTTGTTCCTATTTTTAGTTAATGACATATGTTAGGTCTCAAAAGTGCAGGTTTTTAAACCATAAGGGGGTGACAATCCCTTAATACACATTTGGCCCACAAACAAGGTAAACAAGACCGATTATCTTTTGCTCTTCAGGCTCTGCCAGACCTAGGCGGGTATACCTGAACAATAAGGAAGATTTGCAATTGGATATAGTTCCTAGATTGAGAAACCTACTCGCTATGGCACGTGAAGGTGGAGTAGATGTAGAGCTTTGATATCTAATTCCTATTGAAACCAGTTGAAAATTCAAGATTTTGAGTTGTATTTTGTATGCAATATCCTAAGTATGACCTGTGCCTACTCCTATTGGGTGAACGAAGTGGATGAGTGAATGGTGATTAATGGAATGGATATAGAGTTGTCAAATAGGTAATCCTATTATTCAATTTAACTCGAATTACTGGGCACTTGAGATGTCTACACCTTGTGCAAATGTGCAAGTATGTTTATCACAGTGTTCTTTAATAATCCTATTGATATCTCCTCAAGCTACTGTGAAAGTATGAAAGTATTTTTAATTCTTGTGTTAATGGAAACCAATCAAAACAACTTATTTAAAAGGATTTTAACCCTAGGAAGAGACCAATTAAAGTAAACTATCAGAAAGGATTTTAATTCACATCAACTTAGAAACCAATCAACTCTTTCACATAGTAACATCAAATGTGCTCTATTAAATCATACAGATTTAAATAACTTGAACATACCACTTTGGAGACAACAAAGTAATAAATGAGCATTAAAATCAACACAGTAATTGAACACTAAAAATGAATTACGATTTATGAATAGTCTGCTCCATTTTATTACTTCAAAATATAAGCATTATAACAAAATTCTTTTAAATATGGTATGGATGGGTGAATTATGCAATCTATTTTCTTACTAATTCCTACTCGAATGGAATGGAATGTGATGATGATGATATGATATCTAAAAATCAGTCCTTGGTTTCCCTATTTGTATGGGAAGCAACAAGCTTCGGGCCTGTTACAAAAAGTCACATTGTTTCATAACTAAAACATAATTAGAATAAACATAAAAATATTAAGAGTTTTCTAGTGGATGCACTGTAGTCAATTAATCTCTAGCAAGCACCTGTGGTCATCTAAGACCTATTCAAGGCTCGTGCACCATGATTGTGTATCCAAAACTATCAAACTCTAGCCCCTGTCACTCCTCTCTTACTTGGCCCATGAAATGAACAAGTTGACCTTTGACAAATGCTCCACGTTTCCACTTTTAGCATGTTTGTCTGCATTATGTATGATGTCTTTCATAGCATACTCCAATTCGAAGATTCTCCCAAGTTGTTGGTGCGTCCTCTTAAGCACTTCCTCTTCATCATTAATCACATCAAGAATAATTGGTAGATAGTTGGCAATATCGTCCTTCCATGTATCCTGATCTTTCAATTCTATTTCTTCAAAGAAATTGGGTAATTCCATACTCAGTGGTTGAGTGAAATCACTCAAATCCTCTGTCAGGATATTGTGGAAGTCCCTATGAGCTTTCCTGAGTTCCTAGTATTCTTGTAGCATAGCAGAGTTATCTTCTTTCTTTGCAATGATCTTAGACTCTACCTCCTTATCCTATCACTCAATCTGGTGTTTTCCAGTATTGCTTATCATGAATTTTCCAAACTTGTTTAGCATGTTTGTACATGTCTTTGAATCTCATGTAGACTATTTTTGATTCCATCTCAAAGGTAGTGGTTTTGAGTTTTTTTTTAACTCTTTCTATTCCTTCTACACTTTCTCATGCCTTCTTTTCCAATATGTTGTTTCTGACATTGCCTCAAGCACTTTCCTTTCATGTTCAACCAATGGAGAATAGAGCCCTAAAGAAGAAGAAGGTAGTCTATCCCTGTAGTTGATCAACTCTCGTTTCAACCTTTCATTTTCTTCTATCAACCCCTACTTATCCCTTACCAGTTGTTGAATCTGATCCTTTGTGAATTTGGCCACATTCACATTCAAATCGATAGTTTCGATGGGATATGTTTCTCCTACTCTCTACACAAAAAGATGTCCAAAAATCTGATCATGATCAACTAGGGAAGGCTTTTTCCCTGGTGGATAGAGTGCCCATATCTGCAAGGTAGTATTGTCAGGATTAAATCCTTATCAAATGTAGATATTGTCACCATCTTTGTCTATTAAGTGAAAGGTTTTATTTTTTCTTTTCAAAAAACTATCAAATACAATGGTCAAGCTAATATCTCATCCTGGAAGGAGCATAACCCTGACCTCTTTCAACAATACCCTTCCTCTCTCAACAATCACATGTTTCATTTCTCTATCAATTTCATGTTGAAGTTTTTTTAAAGCATATGCCTCCTTCTTAGGGTCAATTTCCTTCAACCTTTCCCTTACCACCTTTCCTTTATATTCATATAAGAAAGCTTTAAGTTTAGGAGTCTAGACAAAGGCATCATTTGCAATGAACTCTTGACTAGCTCGATGCCTCACATCATCAGATAGCTCATCAAAAGCTTCAAAGTTTACTACACTCCTTTCCAGTGGAATTTCATATGGAAGAATGATAGGATTATTGATCTATGTGACTTCATCCTCCTCTTCAACATCATCTTCTACCATGATTGGTGTATTAACTGAAAATATTACCTTTGGAGTAGGTTGAGGTGAAAAATGGTCTAATGGTGCTACATTTCCTACTTTCCTCCAAGAGCCAACATTTCTTCTTCTCTCAAATGCCACTAGAGGTACATCCTTTATTATCTCTTCTTCATGCAAAAGCAACTATTCAACTCTCTCCATCGGGTCCTTAATTTCATAACAAGCTTCTACATAAGATGGGTTAGTTTTCAATCTCTAGGCCTCAACCATAACAATCCTATTATATGTACTTGCTCTCATGATCGCCTGACTATCCTCACAATTCTTGAAAAAATCATCAACATCAAACTTATGCTCATAGGCGCTAAGTTTCTGAGAAATTTTGGCATCACTTATCAAGTTCTTAGGGTCAAAATTCTTCCTCTTATTTCCAATTGGCAAGCCATAATAATTTAACTTGCTTCCAACCAAGTCATACCCTAATTCAACAATAATAGTGAAATCACTAAAGCACATAATAGAAGGCATGAATTTCTGACTTCCAAAGCTTTTCAAATGCATAAAGGTTGAATAAGACAATTGTATTATAATCTCAAGATAAGCAACTCTATATGGCATAGTCTTAGGCAACAAATATGGTTATGCCTCAAATCCATACACCCTAATGATAGTGTAATCTGAAAAAGAATACCAATCTCCCCAATTGTGGTTTATCTTTCCATCATGGCCTTTCTCCTTTGGTCAAAGAAACCTCTATACTTCAGGGGATAGATTATAATCACATTTACAATCAATCAATTTATACAAGGGTTTAACAAAATTCTCCTTAAAGTACAAGTAGTGGTATCTACCACATCTACTATCCCAGACTGATGTCCACATTTTTGCTAGTCTTGAATTACCATCACTATCCAAATCTTTTACTCTTAATTCTTCTCCCTAGATTCCCATCACCCGGTCCTCGTACAGTATCATATGCATAAGAAGTGAATAGTGCTTGAAATTGATAGCTTTAGTGTTATTCTTAATAGCATTAAGAGAACTATTAATGGCCTCTAAAAGACACTCTGCATAATCATAGGGCCTGGCATCTTGACTCTGAATGTTCATGAATAGAACCATGGGAGCTATAGTCATATTGGTAGGGGCCTCAATTCCCAACACTTGGCTAGCTGAATAGTATGTGTACTGATAATATTCTTCAAACAATTCTACAGAAATGGGGGATTTTCATTGCTAGCAAACCTCATAGGTTGATTTCTTGGACCCTTGGGTCTATGCAGAGGTAGCTTCCACCTCTTGTAACTCGTATCCATAGAGCAGTACTCCTCCAACAAGTCTCTCAGCCACAATTTCGTTTCCAAAGAAGTGTCCAATTGGAAAACCATGCAAATATAATCCCTCGTTATGATCATAAATTGTGACCCATCATGCAAATGAATTTCCCTTGTTTTGGGATTATAATTCTTTGCCAATGCTCTAATTAACTCTATGTTCACAAAAACATTTGGCATTACTAGCTTCTCTAAGTTTAAATTCCATGGGTTTGAGACTGGGCTATATCTATATTTTTGCCTATAATGATATATAAACAAATTGTAGCCTCTATGTGGATTCCATACATCTCCCAAATTCTTATGCTTGTCTTGTAGGGTCTCACATGATGGGTTTAACTAAGCAATTCTTCATGCTTTAGGCCTAGACTCGGGACATTGATCGATTAAGTCTTGACTAAGAAGTCTACTTTTAGTTTTTTTCCTTTTTTCTCTTGTCTTTTTTGGGGTTTTATCCATTCTAACCCTAACAATGTTATACTTCAAGATATATTCAAAAATTTATGTTGGGCTGAGCCAAGGTGTACTTGAGTGAATGCTAGAATTTTTGAGCTTCTTGCTTTCGTCCAACTCCGTCCTCTAGATGCTTAGCCACAATGTGTAGTGAATTTTTGTTTCTTAGAG
Organism: Sequoia sempervirens; assembly: GCA_007258455.2. Lineage (NCBI taxonomy): Eukaryota > Viridiplantae > Streptophyta > Pinopsida > Cupressales > Cupressaceae > Sequoia > Sequoia sempervirens. The sequence goes on from VDFB02378776.1 coordinate 59,930, forward strand.
GCTGATTTTATTTAATTTTAGCATGCTTAAACCAACTATAGTTCATAAATGGTGCTCACGCCACCTTCCTATAAAAATTGTGTATTACTGGCAATTGTCTCTTCAATGATTTAATCCGTAAAATCAATTCAGTGACAATTATTTCATATTTTGTTGATGAGACTATGATCACAATGTCTATATCTCTCTTTGATATCCTTGGCCATCTTTTGAGAAATGTCTAAGAGACATTCAGGCTTCTCTCATCGATATCACAACGTCTCTTCGATATTTAATTCTTAGTTTTCTCCCTGATGATTTTCTCTTTTGTCAATGAGATTGGTGGATTTCTCTTACTGACAAGCTTATGTCTTCTCGACATGTCTTTATTTCTTTCCTCGGCGGTAATAATTTTTGATGATGTCTATGTGACTTTTTTATGTCGGGGAGACCTGAGGTCACCTCTCTCCGATGTCCCTTAGTCTCATCGATATTTTGTGCCATAATGGCGGGGAGACTTTTGATAATGTCTTCTCGATATCTTAGTGTCTCCTCAATAGATCATTTTTAGGATGTCGATGAGACCTCATCCAATGTCTGTTTGATATTTTTGTGTCTTGTTGATAATTTTCTCCTTGAGTGTTGAAGAGACTTCTTTGCTTCTCTCCTTGACATGTCGATGTCTCTTTGACATTGTTGTTTCATCAATGCTTGTTTTGTCAATGATTTATTGTTTATTTTATGATAACCTCTCAGTGTCTGAGAGATGTTTTTATGTTTCCTGAATGTTGACACTCATATGATTTGTTGGTGAGACATGTTAGATTCTCTGCTCAACATTCCCAAGTCTCTTAGACATGTCCCTCTTTAGGATGGTAGGAAGAAATTTGAATATGTCTCTTAGACATTCAGGAGTCTCATCTACATTTCTTATTAGCCCTTTCTGCTTGTGTTGAAGAGACTATGGTGAGACTCTATGATAAGGCATTGTCTTGGCAACATGTTATCAGATGCTAGGAGAACATTTCAGGCAAGGAATTCACTTTATTACAATGATCAATGGCCTTATTTTGGTACTTTATACTAATGTCAATTATTATGAAATGGAAATGGAGCACATGGTGGATATGGGAGGATAAGTGAAAATGGAGGTGTGCAGTACAACCAATGTGGATTTTTTAGCTCCAACAACATCAACAAATACTCTTCTAGGATATGGGAATTGCTATGGAAATTTTATCTCCTAAGGCTCTGACATTATGAGCTAGTAATATAAATAACATTATGTAATTTTAATTTTATCTAACACCACTTAGTGTAAATAAATGATATTTATTTTTAGTTTGATTTGTTTCTTCATTCTTTCCATAAGAGGAGGCAACTCCACTTTGTGAACCTAGCCCATCTAGGTAAATGAAGAGAAGCATAGGATCATTAATTTATGGCAAGTGATTGAGGGATCATTTTAAAGTTTTTTCTTGTTGAAATTGTCTTCATTAATGCCTGTACTTATAAAAAATCCCTTATTTTATTTTATTTATTTGTAATTTGTCAAAAATAATTTCAAATAATCTCATATATATTATTTTCAAATAAAATTATAATGTAAAATAAACAATGTACATTATTATTCCCAATTACGGGAAAAACAATTCTCATAATTAAATAGTTTAAAAATAAAATTAAAAACTTAACTAATATAATATAAATAAAAATTATACTTACTAATTCTAAAGTTTAAAATGGAAAAGAAAATAAAAATAATACAAATCCTTATAATTAATTAAATACTAAACAAAAACAATATGTATATGCAAAAAGAATGTACATTATAATTTTCATTCTCATTATTTAAATAATTTTAATTTTTTTAAAAAACTTAACTAATATTATCTAAAAAAAATATAATTACTAAATTTTCAGTTTACCTGTTCAAAATTTTAAAATGGAAAAGAAAATAAAAGAAGACAAATCCTTATAATTAAATACCAAAAAAAAGTACAACCCTTATAATTAAATACTTAAAAAAAGCAATATGCATATGCATAGAGTATTGTTTTTTTGGTCGGTAATAAGATTTTATTTTATTAATTCATAAAGTCAAATACATCATTTGTTTGTTTATCATACTTCCTTCTAACACCCCCGGACACCCTGAACTTCTACTACAATTTCAACCAAAAAACTCAGCATTGTTTTCAGCAAACCACTTGGCATTCAGCCATTAACCCATTACTTCCCTTATAGGGATAAACCCTAGCTTTAACAAACATGTACAAAGAGGATTCAAAAAAAAAAATTATCACAAAAAATTGAAACTCTCATGTTGTACTACCCGGGTCTGCGCTGCTCCCTGATGCACTCTTCACCTTCCTCTTCTGAGGACACAATTATTGTCTTTCCACCCTTGCAACTTCAGCTTGTGCCTGGGAAATCAACACTTTGACCTCCATCAGCTCCACAAATAGCTTCAAGTCCTCCCACCCGTGCCTAGGATCTTCTCTCCAACAGGCTTTAAGGTTCCCTTTCGGCCATCTCACAAAGGGAATGCTTCCCTCAAATTCTTCTCCTTCTACCATCATCAATCCTTCACTCACATCCAACCCAACACCTAGAATAGCCCATTCCAAAATCTATTCCATTCCCTCCAAATAATCACTATGAACAATCGCTTCCATCACCTTCCTCACTATTTTCATTGATTCCCCTACATCCAACCCCCATGCCATGATCAAAGAATAGATGTCCATGTTTGTGCAGTATCTGTACCTGAGAATTCCAAACCCCAAGCCCAACATCAACTGCACACACTACACCAACCTCTCGTCACTAAATAAAAAAATTCCTTTCAGTCTCTTCTCAGAGGCTTCACCATGAAATGGACAAAGTTGGTGCTTTGTTATGAGCATGAAATTTTCCTTCATTATAAATAGGTTATGCTAGCGCCAACACCAAAAACCAGAATGTTTCCTAATTTCTTTCCACCACTAGACTCGACTGAAGCATCAAGATTTGAGGATGTGGATAGTTTAGGACACATTAAAACTGCACACTCCGCCATTAATGTGGAATGTACCATCCCCACCACCACCCATCTCTTCAAAATTCCTTCATTCATTTTGAACTACAATCTACATTACTGCCTTCTCATTAAATGTTTGGTACATCCCTTCACATTAAATTGCCTCCTCAAGATCCAATTGTCATAAATCTTTGACTCTTAACTCACCAGCTTCATCTAAAGTTAAAGCCCATTTAGATAAAGTGTTTGCTTTGCATTGCCAAACCTTCTTACGTGGTTAACCTTGAAATCCTCAAAAGAAGCTAACTCCTCCTTGGCATACGAAAAATTCACTAGTAGCAATTCACCAATGAAAAATTCACCATGAGAAAATTCACCGCCATGACAATTCACCACGCGAAAAATTAATTGCATTAATTTTTGGTGGTTAATTTTCCATGGTAGTGAATTGCTGGTGGCGGTGAATTTTCCTGTAGTGAATTGTTGATGGTGAATTTTCCATTAGTGAATTGTTGACGGTGAAATTTCCTAGAGCCCTCCTCCTTAAATTTAACAATTAAATTCTACAAATTTCATGCTTCAATTCTTCCTTTCATGATTGTCTGGATGATGATTTGAGAATCACCCTCTAGATGTAACTTTAAAGCCCCCAGTATTCTACCAAATCTGATTGTTGTTAATACTGCTATTGCTTCAACTACATTATTCGCTCCTACCTCCAGCTTTTTCACCTCAAAATCCAATACATTCCCCTTCCAATCACGTACAATAAACCCTACCCCTCATGGTCTAGGGTTACCTTTGGAGGCACCATCAAAATTGACTTTCCACCACCCCTCCATTGGCTTCTCCCAAACAACCTCCATTGAACCCTTTGAAACTAGATTGACCCAACTAAGCCCCGTAACAGGCTATGCATAGAGTATTTTGTTAACCAAGTGGTTTGTAAATTACCAAGCAAGGAGTAAAATGATAGAATAGTCAATTTAGTAGAATGAAAAGTAATTTGTCTAGCACTTGGTAATTTAGGGCTCGCAAAACAAATAATATTTACACATGCCTATAAAAAAGTAGAATAAAAAATACTTTAACCACACGCCGGTAGCAGATATTATGCAGCATGGGGTAGAAATAAATTATATGCAATCTGTATAAGATATTATGCAGCACGAGGCAGACTTTTGTAGGTAAAGTGTTATTATAATGTGATAAAATCAAGAAAAGGGTATCAATGGACCAAACAGTTTCAAGGGTCGGCAATCTGATAACAACCATCGATTGGCAGTTTCAGGTTTGTCTTCTTCAAATAGGATATGTCTTCAGTGTAAAATATATAGTGCCAAAAATTTCAAAAAAATGGAGAAAAATACATTAAACCCTTAATTAACCCTCAACCCTCTACCCTCAACCCTCTACCCTATACCCTCTACCCTCTACCCTCTACCCTCTACCCTCTACCCTCTACCCTCAACCCTAGTTAAACCCTAATCCCTCATAACCCCTATTATACCCTCTACCCTATGCATTGGACCCTCAACCCTAATCCCTCAACCATATACGTACCCTCAACCCCTATACCCTCTACTGGCCTATACAATATTAGACCCTCAACCCTAATCCCTCAACCATATATACCGTCATCCCTCTACCTTCAACCCTCAACCTTAAACCCTCAATCCTCAACCCTTAAACCCTCTACCTTCTACCCTCTAATCTACCCTATACATTAAACCCTCAACCCTCAATTCTCAACCCTCAGCCTCAACCCTTAAACCCTTAAACCCTTATACCCTCTACCCTCTACATTGGAACCTCAACCCTAATCGACCTTCAACCATATTATACCCTCAAATGTCCTAGCTATACCCTAAACCCTCTACCCTCAACCCTTTATAACATCCCACAACCCTATACCCTTAACCCTAAACCAGCATTAAACCTTCTACCCTCTTATACCCTAAACCCTAAACCAACGTTAAACCTTCTATGTCCCTCTCCCTCAACCTAATACCCTCTTATACGTCCCTCAACCCTAATCCCTCAACCCTCAACCCTTAATCCCTTAACCCTTAAACCCTCGACCCTCTACCCTCTACCCTCAAACCTATGCAAGTACTATTAAACCCTAATCCCTCAACCCCTATGCCCTCTACCCTATACATTAATGGACCCTCAACCCTAATCCTTGAACCATATATACTCAACCCTCTACTCTCAACCCTAAACCCTCAACCCTCAACCCTTAAACCCTAAAGTACCCTTACAACCTCTACCCTCTAACCTCTACCCTATATATACATTGTACCCTAATTAACCCTAATCCTTGAACCATATTATGCCGTCGACCCTCGACCCTAATCCATCAACCCTAGTTAAACCCTTAAACCCAATTACTAAACTCTCCACCCTAATCCCTCAACCCTTAATTAACCCTCTACCCTCAACCCTAGTTAAACCCTAATCTGACCTCAACCCCTATACCCTCTACCCTATACATTGGACCCTCAATCCTAATCCCTCAACCTGCATATACCCTTTGATCTACCCTATACATTAAACCCTCAACCCTCAAACCTTATACCCTCTACATTGGAACCTCAACCCTAATTGACCTTCAACCATATTATATCCTCAAATATCCTAGCTATACCCTAAACCCTCTACCCTTAACGTCCCTCAACCCTAAACCCTTAAACCATAAATCGGCCTTAAACCTTCTACCCTCTACCCTCAACCCTAGTCAAACCCTAATCCCTCAAACCCTATATGCTCTACCCTATACATTGGACCCTCAACCCTAATCCCTGAACATACCATATACATAACCTCAACCCCTACAGTACCCTCTACCCTATACATGATTGGACCGTCAACCCTAATCCCTCAACCATATACCCTCAACCCTAGTCTACCCTCAGCCTTAAACCCTCAAGCCTCAACCCTTAAACCCACTACCCTCTACCCTCTAATCTACCCTATACATTAAACCCTCAACCCTCAATTCTCAACCCTCAACCCTTAATCCCTTAACGTACCCCTCAACCCTTCAACCCTAAACTATAAACCCCTATACCCTCTACCCTCTACATTGGAACCTTAACCCTAATTGACCTTTAACCATATACCCTCAAATGTCCTAGCTATATCCTAAACCCTCAACCCTCAATCCTTAAAATCCCTCAACCCTAAACCCTTAAACCATAAACCAACCTTAAACCTTCTACCCTCTACCCTCAACCCTAATCCATCAACTGGACTATACCCTCAACCCAATACCCTAAACCCTAAACCATTAAACCCTCTACATCCCTCTACCCTCAACTGCCCAATACCCTCTTATACCCTCAACCCTAATCCCTTAACCCTAATCCCTCAACCCTTAAACCCTTAAACCCAAGTAAATTACTCTCTACCCTAATCCATCAACCCTCAACCCTTAATCCCTCAACCCTTAAACCCTCGACCCTCTACCTTGTACCCTCAACCCTCAAATACCCTTAATTAACCCTAATCCCTCAACCCTCTACTCTCAACCCTCAACCCTTAAACCCTAAACCCTTACACCCTCTAACAGCTCTACCCTCTACCCTAGTATACATTAAATTTTCCTCAACTCTCAATTCGCAACCCTCAACCCTTAATCCCTCCCTCCCTCTCTACCCTAATCCCTCAGCTGTAATCCCTCAACCCTATACCCTCAACCCAATACCCGAAACCCTAAACCGTTAAACCCTCTAAATCCCTCTACCCTCAACGTCCCAATACCCTCTACCCTAGTCGACCCTAGTAATCCCTCAACCCTTAAACCCTTAAACCCAAGTAAACTCTCCACCTTAATCCCTCAACCCTTAAACCCTCAAGTACCCTCTACCCTCTACCCTCAACCCTCAACCCTCAACCCTCAAGTACCCTTAAACCCTGATCCCTCAACCCCTATACCCTCTACCCTATACATTGGACCCTCAACCCTAATCCTTGAACCATACACCCTCAACCCTCTACCCTCAGCCTTAAAACCTCAACCCTCAACCCTTAAACCCTCTACCCTCTACCATCTACCCTATACATTAAACCAGTCTTAACCCTCAATTCTCAACCCTCAACCCTTAATCTACATAAAGTATTGTGGTAAAGGCGAAATTTTCTTTGTTTATGATTATATGGAGGAATAAATGGGTATATACAAAGGGAATTCTAGTGATAGTATGGATCTTGTCACACAAATTGTTGCATTTCATGTTAAATACAATGAAAAATCAAAGGTAGCAGATCTTTTGATGCAAGTGAAATATAGGCAAGCAATTGAAGGCTAGTGAATATTGGGGAAGGATTTTTTGTTCTAACACCCTTAATCCTTGCTAGATCAAAACAATTATTAGGTGCTAAATTAGGCACTAAAATAAGCTCTAAAGTAGGTGCTAAAATAGGCATTACATCAGGCGCTAATATGGGTTCTAATGTAGATGCTAATTATGTTGCTAATGTAGGCACTAATCTAGGAGTTACCATAGGTGTCATTTTTGGTGCTAATCTTGGTGTTAATCTAGGTGTTAACATGGGCGCTACACTAGGCATTACTATCAACGTTGATCTTGGTGCTAATTTCAGCTCTAATTTTGGTGCTAATTTACGCCTAAATTAGTGCCCGGTTGTTCTTGTTGGCGCAAAAAATTCCAAAAATAGTGCCATCCTGAAAAATAGTGCCAAATTTTCCCAAAAATGGAGAAAAATACATTAAAATAGTGGGTGAAAGCAAAAAAGGGAGCTAATCATAAGGATTTTTGTAGTGTCTTCTTTGTTTACTCTGACTATGCCATCCCCAATTAGCTTCAATAATTAGACATTGAGATCTCCATTGTAACAGTCACTTGCATAGCAATATTGAGAAAAGCGAGTCTTTTACAAGACTCAGTAAGCGTCCTCCTACATCCCTTGAATTTATCCTCATTCCTTGCCTTCCAAATGTGCCACATAATTTCAATAGATAGACTATCCCAAAATATTTTACAATCATTATTTAAATTTCTTCCATTGCTAATTAAAACATCTTTCCATGCAATCTTACCATCTTGATCCTAAATCTTTAGATCATTAAAAAATATTTTCCAAATTTCCTTTGCATGGAAACAATAAAAAAATATGATTCATAGATTCTAGAATTCTACATATGTTACAAATATCTACATCATTATGCTTTATTTTATATGGAACTTTATGCAAAAGTATTAGACATAAAAAAAGCCTTCTTAGGCTCTTTAACATTGTGCCAAATAGAGTTGAATATTTCATGTCATTCTTTATCTAAAAGTGAGACACTAGCTTTTATCAACATGTTTAGAAATAGAAGTGGTGTTAATTAGAGATTTATAAATTGTTTTGGCTTTGAACCCTATTAGGGTAGAACCATCATGCCAATTGAGATAGTGAGATAGATCAATGTCCCCCTTTGTGCTAAGCGGTAAGTTAGCATCTTTACAGGCCTCTCTTGTAGGGTAGAATAAGTTCTCCAATTTGAGGGTGGAATATTGTATTCACTACATAGTATATTCAAGCTTTTAAAAAGTCCATTGGATAAAATGTCATTGAAGGTTTGAATTCCTTTTTATGCCCATCCTTTAGCTAAACACCCCTCTAGCAGTGCAAGGGGTTTGACATTATGTTCCAAGTTCCACCATATGGAACTGTAGGTTTGACACTTTAACTTGTTGTTTATGGTCACCCTCCATTGATTAAACACCACTTTGTGCTTAATCAGTTCCCAGGCCTTCCAAAGGGTTTTGAAGACCATATAACCAATAGAGGATATTGGGTGTTTATTAATGATAATATCACTTAAAGGAAACATTTTATAGGCCTTATCTTACTTAGGGACAACAGGTTGGATGTTACTTCTCACCAAAACCTTCCAAGGCTCCTCACCTACCAGAACCTTAACAATCCACTTTGCAACTAGTGCAATTCCATGAAGCCTTAAATCCTTAGGCCTACTCCACCTCACACTTTTTCAAGACAACACCATTCCCATTTCACTACATGCTTCTTTATTTTACCCTTCCCATCAGACTGTAAGAAGATCCTTATCTTTTTCTGAATCTCATTGACCTAATAACTGTTAAAGAACCAAACAAAGGTGAGATAAATTCTATATGAGAATAGGACCTTTTGAAAAATTTGTATCCTTCCTACGAGGGACAGGTATTGCTTGTTCCACCCATCAATTTTTTTTCTCAATTTTGGATTTGATTCACAATCGTGCATTTCTTTTAGATTAGGACTAACAAAAATAGGTAGCCAAAGGTAGCTTGTTTCTAGGCCCCCCATTGGAAATCAAAATTTTTAATCCACTCAAGTGGTGACTCTTCCCACCCTAAGATGATGGATTTAGAATTAGAGATCTTTGCACTAGATGCTTTGTAGAAGAAGGTAAGATTTTGCAACAAGCTTTCCATATTGCTTTCCTATAGCTCCAAAAAAATTGCAGTGACATTTGCAAATTAATTTTGAGTAGTTCATTTTTATTTGGGAACCTTAGGCCCCTAACTCTAGGAGAGATTGTGGATTCTCTCAATAAGTAGTCTAAAGCATCTGATTTAATAACAAAAAGAGTTGGTGCTAGGGGAAACCTTTCCTAATGGACCTTTCAAGTTTGAAATCCTCCAAAAGTGTATCATTCACCTCAACTTGAGAAATTGTATCCCTTAATAGCATGTCTACCATATTACAAAAATCAATAGGAAAACCAAAGGCCTCAAGTGCTGCTCTTAAAAAGGACCACTTTTCTCTATCATAAGCTTTTTCAAAGTCAGCAAGAGCATTGCCGAGTTTTGATTGGAGTATCTTGCCCACTCCATTGCTTCCTAGCTTGTAATCATGCTTTCCAAGATGTTCTGCCTTTGATGAAGCTAATTTGAGTGTTATTTATGAATTTTGGAAGGATGTTGACTAGCCTCAAGACAATCACTTTTGCTAGGATATTGTATGATACTTTCAATAAGGAAATTGGCCTCCAATTTTTTTTATCAATGTTGTATCCCCTCTTTGGGTAACAAATTTATAATGCCCTTGTTAATGTAGTTTACCAAAGATCCTCTTTTTGGACCTTCCAAGTATACTTGGAACAATTCATCACAAACCCAATCTGCAAAAGTCCTATAAAATTCCACAGTCAATCCATCACTACTTAGTGGTTTATCATGGAGAGAATGACATTTTTTATTCCCTGTTTGGATATATCAACAACCGACTTTGCAACATCCTCCTCAAATATTTTCTTGGGGATAATATTTTGGATATGAGCCTTGGAAATATGGTTGCTCTCATCCTCATCTTTAGATGAGAAGATGTTTTTAAAAAATAAGGTGAATTGTTTCAGAATGTCCTCCTAGGATGTGAAGATGTTTCCTTCATTCCAAATCTGATCAATTTTCTCTTTGAAGCTTTTTTCTTTTATGTATCTAAAGAAAAACTTGGAGCCCTTATCTCCACAATTTAGCTAGTTCAACTTGGCCCTCACTTTCAACCCCTAGATTTAATGTGTTTGGATCCTTCTTAGATTGTTCTTGGTAAGAATAATTTCCTCACATAATCTATCATCCTTGGGTTCCAATTGTACCCTAGATTCTGCTAAAAATAGCTTATCTTGGAGATCATTTTCTTCTCCCCTTCTATTTATTACTCTTTTTTTTACCAATGGTTTGAAACAATTTCCTTCATCCATTTATATTATTCTCCCATCTCTTAATGGCACTTAGGTCCTTTAGCATCCATTTATTTATTTCCTTGAGAGTGATGATGACTTCCTTGTAATCACTGTCATTTAGAAGTTGAGTGTTGAGAATGAATCCAACTTCTTTATATTCTCCTTGGACTGAAAAAATTTGGTGATTAGCCTTGCCCTTATAGGGTGCTGATTTGAGAGAGTGTATAGTTATACACTCAATTTATGATCATCATTGTTAGGCATAAAATTAAAGAAATCCCTATTGGCATAGATTTTTTCCAGCCTATAATAGATCCTTTTACCTCCTTTCTAGTTGTTGCACCAAGTAAACCAAATCCACTTGCTATCTTTCTTTACCCCTTCCATAAGATCAAACAAGTTTAGTTTAACCATCAATTTTTTCCAAAAATACCTGTCATTACCTTTCCAACCCATGTGTAACGCCTTGCCACGCAACCCTAGGGGAAGTTGCAATTAACTACTCAAACGCAATAATTTTTTTTTGTTTAAATGCAAATAACATGCAAGTTCACTACCCATTGCAACAACCTCTAAGGTTATGAGATTGAGATTACTTTAAAGCCCAAACAAGAAACATGAATTGAAACCATAACATTTAATTACTTAACAAATTAAATACACATACATTCCATACATGATAAATTACACCAAAGCATAAGAGATACAACATGTTTTCAATTAACGATCATATACAATACGATTACAACACTCATTCCCCGAATGAGGTAAATCCAATAAACAAGGTTACAAATTACATCTTCCACCTTGATACAAATGAGGGGTATTAAATTACAATAACTACTAAAATGAATAAAGCATGAAAGCAATAGGATCCCACGAGCTCTCTAGCTGGAAATCTCATCCACACGAACAAGAAGATGACCCAATGGATTAAGGTGCATGTTCCACCCAACCATGTGATACTTGAAGGCTCACCCCCCATGCTAGGAGATAGTAACAAGGAATCCTATACAAGACCATCAACCCCTAGACACAGGCTAACTCATACTGACACAACCAATCACATAAACCACACAACCAATCACATGAACCACACAACCATACGGATTAACACAAGTACAACTCTAACATCACTAACATAAGTCACATTACTTCGAGAAATAAAACAAATCAAGTATGATAAGAAGACCATACACATAAAATCACGTACCAATTGTTGTCGTAGAAAGAGTGTCATCACATAGCTTAACATGGGATCTCCTCTGGGAATCTTCATAGGCTCTGACCCCCACTATGGGTTATCCTAGTGGCCTCTATCGAATCCTGACACCATACTCACTCATGCAAAATCAAATACCTCTCGTAAGTACAAGATAGATGACCTTGCCATTCCAGGCCTTCCCGTCCCATCCCAAGTCTATACAAGCCCTTGTGTCCATGAGTGAGGCTCAACTATCTTAATTAATGTGAAATACTACCTAACTTCTAAGTACATTAATTTAGTTATCACTTGATTAAACCACTTTTGAAGGTTTCCCAGTTTACCTCTTTGGGCTCTGGCCCCTAACAGAAGCCACTCTTCTACTTGACAACAAACCAACACGAAACCAATCACCAAGGGAATCCAAAGTACATACCAACAAGATAAAACCACTCCAACTCTAGGAGGAACACATAATGAAACTCACTCCAAACACTGGAGGCAACAAAAGTAAAAATCCATTCCTTCCAAAGGAGGCACAAATCACATAACCCACTCCTAATCCAAGGAGGCACAACCCATCCTCGTTCGTGAAAATCGGGTAACACAACAAGATACAACTATATGCCCTACCCAAGGCAATACAACAGTTGACTAACAAAATACAGCAACCCCAAAAGTTAAACCCCTTCTGGAAGACTTAACAACCCTTCAAATCAACTTCCCCAAAGTGAAAACAGAAGAAGGGTACATTCAAGAAGGGCAATCAAACATGAATTAAATCTATATTTGGATTTCTTAAATCCACTTCCTTCATTAACATTCAGTAATTTATTGCCTTAATAGAACTAACTTAATAACATCTCTTCCAGACAAAAGATGAAATTTAAACCATATATTTAATTCCCTAATTGCTCTTAAATAATAATAAAATAAACATTTGATTCTTCGATTCAGAACAAATCAATAAATCATTTCTTCTTTTCAAATAATAATAATATCCATTTCTTCTTTTCAAGATAAATCATTTCAAAAAAACAATTAATTCATTTTTCCCAACATCAAGAATGAACAAGAACATCACTAAAACGCATTTCAGGAAATTAAATAAACTAATGTTAGGATTTACTAAATCCAATCGACTTAATCAAAGTTACTTGCATTTATCTAAAGATAAATAAGATTTAATTCACAATGTTGAGAAATTTAAAACCAATTATGTAACTCTGTGTTTCTCAATCATACAAAATAATCAAATCAACTTGCTAGATAAAATCATTTGATTAAAAAAACAAAACAATTTTTATGTCAACTTCCATAATGAATATAATCAACTTAAAATTAACTATATTTAAATACACATGTATATTAAATATATATATAAAAATATATACTTAATGTATATACAAATTTATATATATTTAAATATATAATTATCATTTAAATATATCCATTTAAACTCAACTAATTCAATTATTTAAAAATACATAAAGTATATATATACACAATAAATGCATATTATATATATATACATAAATATATATATATATAAATATAATTATTAAAAAAAATTATTTAAATATTAAAAAATATATATATATATACATATAATATATATAATATATAAAATATATATGTATTATAATATATATATATATATATAATATTTAAATAAAAAAATTTAATTTAATTTTTAAAAACAAAACACAATGGGGCGCCCTCCAAAGGGAGGCCCATGCACCTCCCATATGGTGGTGCTATGTGGGGCAGCGGCGCTGCCTCCAGCCACCTCCCCCCCCATGGGTGTGGGGGTAGGCCCTCCCCCCCCTTCAACACTAAAAATATATATATTTTTTTCTTAATACATATTTTTTAAAAATACACAGACCCAAAAAAAAAATAGAGAATAGAGGGCAAAAACTGTTTTCTGGTTTTTTCTTCAATAGAAAATAAATAAATAAAATTTGGGTAAAATTTTTGAAAGAAAAAGAAAATTCCCAGATTGAAATTCAATACACATATATATAACATATATATTTGTATATATATACACAAATTTCCATTGTTTAACAGTGAAGTGCAAATTTTTTTCTCCAAACAAAATACACAACAAACTAATTTGCAAGCACAATTTCTTAATTTCTAGATCATAACAGAGATTCTTTTTGCTCATTTTTCTATTTTCTATGGTTTGATTCTTGCTTTGTTTTCTTTTCCATGATTTCAACAGAGTTTTTGCAAGTTTTGAAACAAATTTGACATGGGTTTTCCTTGAAACTCAAACAGAATTTAAAATTTTCCAACAGCGTAATAAAATTTGAAAACTCTTTCAAAATGAAAACAAAATCATAGAAAGAAACCTGGTTTTTTCTCCAAAGCTTGAAGGATTCCAATGGTGCTTCCAAATCTTATTTTGTTTTCCAGCTCACCCAAGAAATCCAAGCTTCTTCTTCAAATCCCAAACAAAGCCACAACAAATCCTTTCTCCCACAAATTGAAAATTAAATTCCAAATGAAATTGCATTTTCTCTCACAGAGTTTCCCCAAATTTAGTCAAACCCCTAAAATATCCCATCCACCAAATTTATTGCAAATTTGGGGATATTTTCATTTAAAATTTTAAAACAAAATTGCTTTCCAAATGGAATTTCATGCATTTAAAAATTTCTTTTTACAAAAAGAATTCAAAATTTTGTAAAGAAATTCTTTTACATATTAATTTTCAAAAAGTGCAATTTAAAACATATTTTCATTTTTTTTAATTTAAATCAAAATATCTATTAATGCCAAAAAAATTAACTTAAATTAAATTCATCCCCATTAATTTAATTAGTCAATAAAATAAATCTAACCAAAGATTAGATTATTTTATTAATTAAATTAAATTAATCAATAAATAACTACATTTCCAACATTACAACCAGATAAATTTAATCAACAATTTAACTACACAAGCCATTTATTTACCTTTATAATTTTGAAATTAAATAATAACCAAGGTGAAAAAGGACAACATTAAAATGACTAAACCCGACTACAACCCGATGACACACTATGACTAGGGTGATGACTTGGCACAAAAAACCTAGCTACTATCTCCCAATCGATTATCGTTGGTCAATGGACATGCTCAAACCTATGAACTAGGTGAAGTCAATGTCCTGTACCTATCAACCTGCGAACAAAGAGTATATCGAACATGCATATATATGAAATAATAAAACACACCGTGAAGAGGAAATCTCGAAATCGTAGGGCGCTCACAAGCGAGTGATACAATCCCATACCCTTCACCAATATAGACTTTCTAACTGATGAGTCTAACATCAACAATATAATCAAAAGCATAAGCATCATTAATTACATATTTGCTAAGCTAATTCAAAATATGCCATAATGATAACATCAGAGTAAAATTCCATCACATCAAAATATAGCATACGCATCACTTAACCGTTGTGATCAAATAGAACCAAGTGCCATAGTCAAAGTGCTAACAGAAATAAAACATACATAGAAGAACATTGCTCAATCAAAAGAGAAAAATGGATGGGTGCTACACCATGTCTATGCCTCCCCACTTATCTTCAATTTGTTCAATCATGTTGAAGTCTCCACCCATGATCCAAGGAATGTCTAGCAGGTTGGCAAGCCACTTCTAGAGTTTTATCCTATCTTTATGATCATTGAGGGTATAAATAGAACAAATTCCAAAATTTTCCACACCTTTTTCGATTGAAATCCAAACTTCCTTGTTGTAGGGGGAGGTACCATGGTTTGTAATATATTTTGCCTAGATATTGGATATGAGGATGACAACACCCCCCCTCCCCTTTTCATGATTAGTGTTAAAATGAGAGGATATGTTCCAAATAAACCTCAAGTGGGTTTCCAGTGTGAAACCAGTTTCTTTGGTTTCTTGGAGGAGAACCACATATTTTTGTTTTTCAAGGTTAAGAAACCTTCTCATGATGTATTTTTTGTTAGAGGACTCCAGGCCCCTAATATTCCATGAAATGCAACTAAGATTGGGGAGGCATCTTTTTCATCCTTGAAGTGCTCAAAGCACTTTTACATCCTCTCATCAACTTCTAATCTTTTTGAATTAGGCAACTAAATAACTATACTTGTTTTATTTCTTTTGTTCTTGGCTATCTACACACCTCCTCTGCCCATAGATAATGATTTTCCACTTTTCCTAGGCCTTCTTGGGCTGGCTCGAGGCTTGGGAGTTTTCTCTTGCTGTAGTTCATGGATATTCTCACTGTCTAAATTGTCATGCCCAAAATTTTACACAACAACCAATTTTCTTTTGAATAATCACACATAAACACTAATAATTGTCAACCACACATGAACATAGCAACATACTAATGAGAAGATGAACATTAAATATCCCTAATCATAATGATTTTAATAATACCTATATCAGTAACATGATTACCACTATTCTTTAACATTCCCTTTTAATATTTATATTCATTGGCATTACTAATATTGACACTATTGTTTTCTTGATAAGTAATGATTATAGTAAGGTTACCTTTAACATTCAATGTTAATATTTTATTTCTTAATACCACCTTCATTAAGAATCCAATATAATGTTAATACCTCTCTCAATATTTATATTTAATACTAACCTTGCTTATATTACTAAATATATTATTACTGTGTAAGGGGAAAATAGATCAATGAAATTACAACAATGAAGTCAACTGAATGAAATCAAAACAAGTTAAATCCCAACCTACTCATGAAATGCAATTGTAAAGAAATGAATTCAATAAACAATGTTAGCATAAACGAGAACATAAACGAATTCAAAGATTACAATTTTACCATCCCATGTTGGAGTGTGTTTGTATTGATAATGGATGTTGGGTTGCTTGATCAATACGAAGCCTCCATTGTTGTTGAAAGCTTCAAAGGTAGTAGTACTAGTGATTTTGAATGCAAGAATGTGCTAAATTTTATTCAATGGCCAATTTAACATGACCTCTCCACAAATTATCTAGATTATCCGATCATTTTTGAGAATCAAGAAGGTTGTTTTATATATTTTCAGGTTTTAGATGAGTGATCAGGATTCAATAATGAAATATCATGATCAACAATTGAGAACCATTGAGAGGAAATAGATTGATTAGTTAACTCCTATGATTGATCCAATTAAGGGATTTAATTGGATAATTAGTGGGCTTCAAAGAAATCAAGATATGTGAGGATTTATTAATTAATAATTAATTAATATTTGAGAGGAACACACAAGTTGCATTTGAATTTTACTAAATCAAGATATATTTATTTGTTGACCATGTTGAGTGATTTTGGGGAAATTGAATAATTGATTTAATTATTCAATTTTGAAGAAGGGGAAGTAGCTTAATTAAATTATTAAATGATAACAATTTAATTTATTTAGATGAATAAGGTATATTAGTTACATAATTAAATAATTTGCATTTTTTTTTTTTTTTTTGATTCGTAAGACGCAACCGATGTTGCATGCATTATATTGACATCAAAAATTATTACATCATGTTCATACCCAATATTCAAGGGTATAATGACTAGAATTTTATACACAAACATACAAACTATGGAGACTCGAGAAACATAGATAGTAAAAAAGTAGCACCAGCCACCATACACTAGTTACCATCCTCATAAAACTTCCCATCCTCCACCAACACAATGAAATCTCTGAACCACACCAAATCTTTGACTTCAATCACCCTGAGATGACAACAAAGGAAGTCATATCCAATCCTCACCTAGTGAAAGTGACGATTCAAACTAGGGCCATCCATGTTGAGAATGAATGGCTTTTGCTCCACATCAATGCCCTAGTGGAACATTTTGTCTATGTCATCGGGCCAAGGAATCCTGACACCCAATTCTGCCACCGTGGCAATGTCGAGGTCATCCAGAAGGATTGACGGCTTGAACACTAGCCTCAGGAGTAACTGACATCTAACCTTAGGCAGCTCTAGGTCAAGCAATGAGGCAAGAAACTGAGATTAAATGTTTTTGTTTTTCCAACGCCTATTGGATGAAAAGGAGAATTTTTTGTCGAGCAACATCCACACCGCCTCCATTGTGAACAGGTCAATCTTTAAGAAAATATTCTTCAACTTGCAATCTATTATGAATCCTAAAAATTTTGACTAATATTTTTAGCACCATCCAATCCCTGACACAACATGCTCAAAACATACCAAGTGTAGCATGGTATTGCTAAAGTGTATCTTACTTTCGATCATGTGTACACCATAAGCAGAGGGTCATCATCCAAACTAATTCCGTCGTAGTACTTCACGCATCACCACCAACCCATACTCCATGTTTATTGACACCTTCACATGTTTTATATTAGATGAGGTTGCAGACCATTATACACATTAATGATGCCTCAATCCTACCTTATGCTGCCAATTTGCTTGGTTAGACTCAAATTTTTTGTGCCAAATCTAGCCAGCTTGGATTAGACTATAGAACCCGAGGGAACATGTGCCCAAATACTACACACTTTTCAAACCTTTATTTGCTAATGCATCAACCTCTATATTCCCTTCTCTATAGATATGGTTTATAGTGTAAAGCTCAAAATATGGCAACAGTTTTAACACCTTGTCAAGAAACACACGTAACTTCAAACTTGGCATGGTCCCACGTCTAATGGCATTGACTAGAATTGTAGAATCTCCTTCAATGGAAACTTGCCTTATGCCAAAATTTTTGCATAAGGATAACCCATGTATGACTACCAAAAATTCAACTTCATTGTTTGTGCCCTCAAGGAGATTTCTTGCTGAGGTTAGGACCACCTTTCCATTCTAATCCCTAATGACACAACCAGCACTAGACAACCTAGGGTTTCCCTTGGAGGCACCATCAAAATTTAGTTTTTCCCATCCCATCAGAGGGGGGGACCAGGCCACCTTTTCCCTATTCTATTTGGTCATTGATCCACCATTTCCAACCTAAGGGGGAACACGGATCGAGGGCCAAGCAACCCTCAGTCGAGAATCTCACTCCGAGAAATGTTTATCCCTCACAACCTTGTATGCAGGTTTAGTGCATTTAATGTCTCCACCAAGATTGATTCAATCTTGTTGATAAGAGATGGAACATCCATTTTTTCTCCTAAAAAATTATTTGATTCCTTTCCTTCCAAAGCTCCCACACTACAATGGAAGCGCTAATCATCCATACATAACAAAATATTGATGTTTTCTTAAGCATTTGGCTAGGATTGAAACAAATCACAAAGATTGTCAGGCATGGCACTAGACCAACCCAATATGACCCACAACCATTTCCAACATACCTAAGCATATGTGCAAGTTAATAGAATATGATCCCCAAACTCTTCAACATTTTTGCATAGAGAACATCTGGAAGGTCCCTGAAAACCCATCTTCTAAAATCTATCTGTCATAAGAATATTATTTTGGATTGTAGCCCATGCAAAGGTCCCTGCCTTGGGGAGACACATACCATTCTAACATAGGTGTATTGGGAGTTTATCTGGGGCAGTGCGCCTCTAGTTGTAGAGAGTTTTATGCCTGTCCTTTATGTTTTATTGTCCATATTTCAAGTTGGACCAAAGCAAAGTATCCACCCCATCATGGAGCACTAAGGACCCATGTTTCAGAGTTTCTAATAGCTTTTGTGACTCACTTTGAGGGAGATCAAACATACTGAAATCTTTCCATTTCCACCTGAATATTGAGTTTTCCCCATCCTTCTCCACATAGTCTCAGACAAGTACTCCCTAACGACATGTTAGTGTAGTATTTACCACATCCACTCATATTATGTTTTCTATGCTTGGATATCTAGGCCACAAATTCTCCCAAAACTTGGCTTTGCTTCCATCACAAATGTCCCAAGTCAAATGTTCAGAAACAATGCTTTTGTACTTCTACATAAAATTCCATACCCTTGAGCCTGAAGGAGGGTTAATAGTATTCAAAATGTCTCTATCCTCATCTTCATCCAAATACTTTTTCTTCAGAATTTAGCCCATTTTCTCCTTGGCTCATGGTGCATTCGCCAAACCAGTTTCACACCAAGGGATCTATTTTGCAAGTCCAAGAGTTTAATCCCAACGCCACTATCCACCTTGGTGTGACACAATTTGTTCCAAGAAATCAATGCAATCTTCCTTTTCTCATCATTGCCCTACCAGAAAAAAATTTCAGAATTGCTTCGTCATATCCGAACTCATGCCAGTAGGTAAGGCCATCACTAACATAAGGTAAATAGGAAGAGTATAAAATACTAACTTCACCATTGTGATTCTACTAGCCCATGATAGCCATTTACTTTTCTAGGAATTTAGTCTTTCCCCAATCTTAATATTTAGGGGATCCCACAGACCCATGGATCTCAGTCCTTTTTTTAGTAGTATCCCAAGGTAAGTACAAGGCAACTCACCTTTCCCAAAGTTTAGAATACCAAGAATCTCCTGTTCTTTTCATGTGATAGTATTAAAGAAAAATATTTTTGATTTGTTCTATTCACAACCTATCTCGAGGCCTTGGATTTTTTCTCTAAGATCACTTTCAATAATAGAGCATCATATCATCAGCGAATTACTGATGGGATGTAACGCCCGTTGTGCAAACCCCAAAGGAAAAAATAATGCACACATTTTTTTTTAATAATACAAAGTAAATATATAACGAAACATTAAAAAATATTTACATTGCACATTAACATCATAATGTCAAGTCCGCTAGGGCACGCGAGGTCACATCGCATAAAAAAACTCATAATGAAAGATTACACATAAGGATAAAACTTAACTAATCTCACATCCATCATAATCATTAAAAAATCCATTTACAAGGTAACATCCATGTATCCAAAAGTATAAGTCTAAATACGTTACATGATACAACCATAATGAATCTCATAAAATGAATGGTTACAAAGGTTCATAATTAATACATCATCATTTATTACATTGCATGTTCTCAATAATGAATACAATGAAATCTCCCATACATGTGGGATAATACATAGTACAAATAACGTTTGAATTACAAAATGAACATCAGGTACAAGCTCCAACTAAAGAATGCTGAGAAGAACAAACGTTGATGGGGAACCCAATAGGTGTGGAGCATGTTCCACCCAACCACGTGGGTTATAAATAACCCACCCCCCGTGCTCAGAGGTGACGAGGAAGTAATCCACAAGACAACTCCAATAAATAATAACATAATATGATAACTCCAAAGCAACATCAAAGATAACATAGAACATAAACGACAACATCCATGAGTCAAGCATAATAAACATAAAGCCATAAAACTCATCACAAATAAACCAAGGCAATAACCATTAACCAAGTGAACCAAAGAGACAATCATGATACACTTCCAAATGAATCTGAAACAACAATCAGAACACACTTCCAGAGGCATCCAAGAAAGCAAAGCATAAGGGCATCAAGTGGAGAGTGTCATCACATAGCCTACATGTGTTATCTTGGCCCTTCCTCCAACATGAGGTGCCAACCCCCATCTATGGTTATCCTGGCCCTTTCTCCTACTTGAGGCGTCGGCCCCATAGGGTGACTCATGCGGAGCCGTTAACCTCTCCTAAGGACAAGGTTACGACTTTGCCGACCACGACCTTCTCAGTCTACCATTAGTCTATGATAGCCCTAATGAATAGACGAGGTATCCAAGATTATCTTATATGTTTTTACTACCCATCCCCCTAAGTTCTATTATTAGGTTTTCACTTGTTAATCTACTCTTATGTGGGTTATCCTGAGCCCTTCCTCCTTTTGAGGCGCTGGCCCCCACGAAGAGCCACTCTCCCTGAGACCCCAAACATAACAAAATCAAGCAAGGGTTATACCTTAGGACAAAGCATATATCTCAACCAAAGACATGCGAGGCATTACCCATCTCACTAAAACACATAATCAAAATCTCAACAAAACTCGTACAACCCTTCCAAAATAATAATACTAATAGCTTGCAACATCAAGAGCACATAAAATGAAGGTAAACATCCAACAATATAAACACACCTCTAGAAATCTAAGGATCACAACATCCAAATCGGGTTTCTAAACCAAACTGGGTTCCCACATCGATAACACTAAAACAATAAAATAACAATACAAGAAATAATCAAACCAATTTTACTAGATTCCACGATTTGATTTATTTCATTCACAATTAAACCATGAGATTTATTTTCCAATTCATTAATCATTATAGCCATAAGTTTAAATTTCAAACCATAAAACAATATAACGTTGTGCTTATCTATTTTCTATATATATATATATATAAGTATAACTTTCAGCTAATTTAAATTAATCTGACAAATTCTTTTAAAAACAATACATTATGGTCTGTTTATCAACCCATACTCATGCTAGTATAAAGATTCTAAAATATATATATTAAAAAAAATATAAATATATAATAAAAATTATTAAACAAATTAAAAACTAACAAACAAAAAGACACCCAAGTCGCGGCCCTACCGTACGCGGACTGCGCACGACAGTCCTATGACTATTGTATGCAGCAGCCCATATCGACTGATGCGCACAACAGTCCATATGGACTGCTGTGAGCAGCCCGCGTGACCCATAGGGGAAGGGTGGGTATGGCCCAATCGTCCCCCACCCGACCCCCAATAAACTTAATTTTTTTTATTTTGTTTTACATTAAATAAAAATCGTCAACCAAGTATTGGTTCGGCTCGGAAATCAAGAATTTTCAAACACAGCTTCATTAAAATATAACATATAAATGTTTTTATATATATTTATATATATATATACATATTTCCATAAGAATATATATATATATATCCATCAAGACTTCTTCTGTAAGAGTAAGAGAACTGGTAATATATTTAAATGTATATATATATCATATATATATATACTCCAAAGGTGAATATATATATATATATATATATATATGAGTATATATCAAAAGAAAACCCATTTGTTCCAGAGGGAATACGATTTTTCTTCCATATCTAATCATAGGAATACTGGGCATTTTCATAAGATGAATTTTGTTCTCAGTTATTTCCTAAAAGAATTTTCTAAAACCTCATATAGTTTCATTTCTCACAGAAATCATATTTATTTTAAAAGGAGGATTGATTTTTTTTTCTTTCACAACAGAATAATAAAGATGTAGAACATTTACAAACAAAATTTCAAAAGCATTTCTTCTGTTTATTTGCAACCCAGAAAATTTCTAAAACTCCAAAAGAATTTTCTTTCATAGAAAGCCTATTTATTTATTTATTTCAATTTTACTTTTAAAAGTGAAAACTAGAGAAATAAGAAAATGGACCTAGAGTCCTGCGCTGTTGGAAATCTAATGAAGCTTTGCTTGATCCAGATAGCCTTTTTGAAGAGCTCTCGTTCCTACTTCACAATTCCTCCACCCAATTTCCTTGTTCAAATTTCTATCTAATATTCAATTCAGAAGAACCTCCCCAGTATAATGAAAGAAAATGAAACAATTCCCCAGAAAACCTCAGAAGATCCAATATTTTAGAACTATTATTTTTGTGTAACTTTTGTCAAAATTTTCCCATGCATCAAAAAGCTCCCAAATTTTCTATTAAATAAAAATATATCTTCTTCTTTTTTGAAAACTCTAAAAATCCAAATTAAAAGGAGTTTTCTAATTTTATTCCCAGCTTTACAACCAAACTCAACACCCATTGGTCCTTTTCATCTTTTCTTTCTTTTATTGATTTTTTTCCCATTTAACAATACTTTTTGTTTTAATTATGATTTTGCAAGCTTTACTTGTAATTCACACAATTTAATATCTTTAATTCATTTATTTCATAATTATCCTCAACATGCTCATTTAATTAAATTATCAAAATACTAATTTTAAATAATTTAATTTACACTTTAAATAAATCACATGACTTTTAATAAAAGACTTTTATATTTTAATTACAAATTATGCCAACACTATTATAAACATTTATTAACATCATTTAATTATATAAACAACATCATACAAAACATCAACGTAAAATAAATATCAAAATACACTCACACAAATTACTATAATAAATTGCAAAAATGACAAAAACAAGGACACACAATACCACTCAATCAGGACGGTTTGACAAACATGGGACGGGGTGACTTCCTTGTCATCTTTGTTTTCAACATCATGCCCGTTGGGTTAAATTGATGCTCGCCCTATCCTGCCGAAGCAGGTGGAATCGAGACTCTGTACTTGCAATTCCTACATACAAACATGGTCGTGTACATGTATATATATATATATATATATATATATATATATAATCAAAACATCACATTGTGAGAAGGAATTGCAACATAGCAGGGCACTTGTGAACGAGTGGTGCTACACTGTCCTCTCACCAAAACTATTCTAACAATTACAACATTAAATATAAAGTAACATTTCTAAACTAACTAATCACATCATAAAATAATTACTAAACCACTGCATCACAATGTATTACTAAAATCAAATTAACATCACCAACCAAATGAAACCATAATGTCATATCAATTATCCATGTCATCAAATGAAGTAGCATAATCATCAATCAATCTAAACTAACCAATCCACCAAACCAACCAATAAATAGTACTATCACCTTCTCAAAGTATCAAACAAAAGCATAGAAAAATAACAAGTCCAAACAATAATAGGAGGGGTATTACATGGGATATTGGTTGAAGGTTACTTTTCACCACAACACCTTCAATTAGGCCTGAATTCACCACAAAGGAGATGGAACAACCTAAGGATTCAAACATTAGAATATATAAGAATGGAGAGATTGGATCTCTTTGACACAACCCCTTTGAAACTTTGAAGAAACCTTCAGGTGTTCTGTTTAAAAGTACCAAAAACCTTGGCATGGAAATGCAATTGAATACCCAATCAATCCATCGCTTGTTGAATCTGAAAGCCTCCATGACTTTGATTAAAAATATCCAGTCCACCATGGCATATGCTTTCCTTATGTATAATTTAATTAGCATACTAGCCTGACCTGAGTACTGAATCAAATGAATTATTTCTTGTGCAACAATTATCCCATCCAGAATGGATCTAGCTGGAACAAAGCCAATTTTTTCTTCTAGAATCACCTCCCAGAGAATTAGTTTTAGTTTGTTTTGCATCACCTTTTTCATTACCTTGTATATTGTATTACATAGGGAAATCGACCTATAGTCATCCAAGTGGTGAGAGGCTTCCTTCTTGGGAATCGGTGCAATGAAGTATTGTTCACCTCTCTAAATAGGAAACCAGATTCCAAGATCCTTCAATGGCCTCCACCAATTCATCACCTAGCAAACTCCAAAATTTCTAAAAGAAACTAGTTGGGAGCCCGTCCAGCCTTAGGGCCTTATCTGGGTGTAGCTGGAAGGACACCCTTATTTCCTCCAAAAAAAATCTATTTGGCATCTTATTTTGCACCCTTTAGAAAAATTTTGGGATGTTCTTGAGTAGTTTTGACTGATATTTTAAATCTGACCCTACTACATTGTTCAATAAGTTACTAAAGTACTTCACCATGGCCTCAACAATGAGACTAGGATCTTCCACCAATGTGCCATAGACAAGCTTGATGCTAGTTATCTTGTTCACACTCCAATGCTACTTGGTACTATTATGAAAAAATATTGTGTTCCTATCCCCTTCTTTGAGCCAAACTTCTTTGGATTTCTGCCTCCAGAAGATCTCCTCTTTTACTAGTATTTCTTCATATTTCATCATCAACTCTTTTTCTTTGAGGTAGCCTTGCTGATCTATCCCCTTCTAAATTATTTCCTCTTCCAGCATCTCAATCTCTTCTTCAATGGCTTCCTTTGTATCAAAAATGTTTTTAAAATGCTTCTAGTTCCATTCTTTGATCTTTTGCTTCAACCACTTTAGTTTTGTAATGAGGAAAAATATTTTGGAACTGCTGACCTGAAAGCCTTTCCACCATCTTTCCACTAAATTTATAAAACTTGGATATTTGAGCCACATGTTTTCAAATTTGAATGGTGATCTAATCAAACTTCTATCTTCAATAATATCCAGCTAAATTGGGAAATGGTTCGATCTAGCACTAGGGACAATGTTGGCCTCCCAAAGAAAAGGAGAATCCTCCAAATGGCCATTAAATAAAAACCTCTCTAGTTTTTCTGCTATCAAACAACCACCCAACCACCTATTAGGCCATGTATAAGTACCATTTTTGAACTCAATGTTAAGGAGTTGATTCTTGGCTATCCATTCACCAAAATCCTTCTGAGACTGATTCTCTTTTTGAATTCCACCAAATTTATCACACTCAAAAAATATTGCATTGTAATCTCCAGCTGATGAAGTTCACCCCTTCAAAAAATATTGCATTGTAATCTCCAGCTGATGAAGTTCACCCCTTCAAAAAATATTGCATTGTAATCTCCAGCTGATGAAGTTCACCCCTTGGTGAAGTTCTAAAAAGATCTTAATTTCTTACCATAGAGATCGCTTTAGGATACATGAGTTCAACCCATAGAGATTTACTAGTCCAAAGTCCAATTTTGAGTGAATACTTTGTACCCAACAATCTTTCCAATTCATCCCCTCAGCTAATGTTTCTATTTGCATAGAGTTTGTCTTCCAAAATAACACTATGCCCCTAAAAGTGACGTTTTCCTGTACCCCAACACCATTCCATCCTCTTGTTTTCTTCTTAAATGTATCTAGATCAGCATTTTTCATCTTGGTCTCTTGTATTAAAAAGATGTATGCTTTGGTCAAGGCCATTCTTCGCTTGACCAAACATTTCTTGTTAGGGGCATTCATGCCCCTAACATTCCATTATATGAGACTCATGGCGACTCGGGAAGGGGGCCTCCCTTCTCTGACCTCAAAATAATTGTTATCTTCGATTGGCCTACAACCTCTCCATCCATGGCTCTCAAAGCTTGGTGTGACTTTCTCCCTCGAGTCTTCTTTGCTCCACATTCTGGTTTAGCTTTCTTCACAATTTTTTGTTGAATTCCCAAGCCTCCGTCTTTCTTTGTTTCTTCTTGTTCATCCTTCGTCTCAATAGTGACATTGAGTAACATCAGTTGTTATTCCTTTGGCAGATCACCACTCAACATGTCCTTCATTTCCTCATATATGTCATCCAGAGGAAATACAAGAACAAATTCCTCCCTTCCCAACCACTCTCCATTGGCTTCCATAGCCATTCTCATTAGACTATCATTTAGATCCTCCCTAGGGATGGTATTCAAGGGTTCCTCCATCAGGATCTCATCTCCTAGTTGCGCTTCCATAACCATGATGGAATTTTCTATAGCTACATCTACCTTTGAAACCTCCTATTCTATTATCATCTCATCTCCCAATTATGGTTCCACAACCATGATGGCATTTTGTATAGCTACATCTACCTTTGAAACTGTTTGTTCAATTATCGGCCCTTCTTCTTGTGGGGATACTTTCCTCTTTTTGGATGTCTCTATTGGCATAAATGTAGTTATGGTTTCTTTCCCTTTTTCATTCATTTCCAACCCAAAATATTTCCCTTTCATGTTCATTGCTTGTTCATATGCAGGATTATGCCCATCCGGGTAAGCTATGTTCTGGGAGGAAGGACATTCTTGTCCATTCTTTGATCCCCCAGCCACTATCTTCTTTTTTTGGTAGAAATTTATAGTCCTCTATTGTGTGTTCCACAATCACCTTATGTCACCAATGCCCATTTGTTTTCATCAACACTACTTCATCCATAATTCTGACCTTCAAGTCTTCCATTATCACAATTATGGGCTTTGTTCTTGGCACACTGTTTAAGAAATTTTCATTCGCACCAAGGAAGGACCCTAGGGAAGCTCTGATGGCCATTAGGGAATCCCCATTCTAATCTTCTATCAGCAAC